>CM064572.1:58149814-58247314 GCA_032716605.1 Paralithodes platypus
TAGATCCCCCTTCTAGATTAATTTGTAAATTTTTCGGCAGAAAAATTTGCCGGCCGAAGGCCGGTTCTTCCAACATTACAGGCTCACTATCGTTCGCCAGGGAAAATGTTTACACCTAAATAGCACGAAAGGCCTAAATATTGACGACGAAATGGGGCGAAAGGTGTTAAAATCGCCAAACTAATGGGCCGAACGTCTTATAATCTCAAAACTAGTGGGGCTAAACATTAGGGAGTAGGGGGTCCAGAAAAACGGTCTGCCTCCCCTCAAAGTATAACTGTCTGGCAACTATAACATAAATACACAAACAGGCTAGCACTGGGCGGAGAAAGTTGCCGGAAAAGTCGCTCGTGTGATACCGGCCTAAAGCTGGTATCACACACGAGCGCTTTTATCCTCAACACTGGTCTGGCAGCTTATGAGATCAACATATACAATATTTCGGTCACCTAATTTAATCTACAATCAGTCTAGTTTTCGATACCGGTGCAAAATACTCCAGAAATTATGCCGGAATTTGTTGATAATCAAATGTTGACTATAAAAGCTCTCTCGTGTGATACCGGCCTAAGACACTCGCGCCCCCCAAAGCAGCTAAGATTGCCTTTGTTAATGAGTCAGCACGTATTAACCCCTTCAGTATTTCAGGATACATTTCTATTCCATTTATTCTGGCTAGCTAAACGACTTTGTACAATCGGGGGTATTAAGGGGAGATTTCGACTTGAGGGATTTTTTTAATTATCCCTTTCTCCCTCATGTTTAGCCCCATTACTTTTGAGATTTTAAGACGTTCGCCCCATTAGTTAGGCGATTTTAAGAACTTTCGCCCTATTTATGTCACTTTTAAGACCTTTCGTGCCATTTAGGTGTCGATTTTATACTGGCGAGCGATAGCGAGCCTGTAATTTAAGAGGAACCGGCCTCCGGGCCTGGACATTGTTCTACCGAAAAATGTACAAATTTATCTTGAAAGGGGGTCAAGGGGGTGTAATTTCAAGCTTGATGGAAGTCTAGGAAACAACTAAAAACCACCCCTTAAGTGTTGTCATAGATTCCAGTGGTTTTCGCTCAACAAGTGTTATTGGTATCTTTATAGTTACTGGGAAAAATGCTTATCCCTCAGAGTATTAGTCAGTGTCCCAAACTTTGTGAAATATCTGACAACACTTATTAACCTCGACTGTACAGCTAAAGAAGGACATTTGGAAGTCTGAGAGTTAATTGTGATAGTTTGTACCCATATGATTCCTAGAGATGCTTCCTAAACAGCCTAAATTCGTCTAATGGTAGCTAAAATAAACCGTTATTACGCATCATAATCCTCAAGGGGTTAAATAACTAAATATACAGTAGGTGGTAGTTGTGGCATTGGTCTTGGTGGTGTAATGGTTAAAGGGGAGATTTCCACTTGAGGGACTTTTTTCTTGACCCCTTTCTCCCTCATGTCTAGCCCCATTGCTTTTGAGATTTTAAGACGTTTACCCCATTAGTTTGGTGATTTTAAGAATTTCCGACCCCATTATGTCAATTTTAAGACCTTTCGTGCCATATAGGTGTCATTTTATCCTGGCGAGCGATAGCGAGCCTGTAATTTAAGAGTAATCGGCCTTCGGCCGGGACATTTTTCTACCGAAAAATGTACAAATTTATCTTGAAAGGGGGTCAAGGGGGTGAAATTTTAAGATTGCTGGAGCAGTAGGAAACAAACTAGAAACCTCCCCTTAAGGTGTCTAAAAATCTGTGTGTGATAACCCGGGTTCGAATCCCGGTGGATCACATAATATTATATGCTTTCATTAATTGCATTGGAGGTGTTTGGTGTGGTGGTAAAATGAATAACAAAATAGAATATAGTCAATCATAACAAATTATTTGGCTATCTCACATTTTTGCCAATACAAAATTAATGTACTTCTATAAAGCAATTGGTGAATATAATTGTGTATACGTTATATTAAGAGGAGATAATTATCGACTTGAGGGATTTTTTTCTGGACCCCTTTCTCCCTCATGTTTAGCTTCATTGCTTTTGAGATTTTAAGACAGTCGCCCCATTAGTTTGGTGATTTTAAGAACTTTCGCCCCATTTCCGTCAATTTTAAGACCTTTCGTGCAATTTAGGTGTCGATTTTATCCTGGCGAGCGATAGCGAGCCTGTAATTTAAGAGGAATCGGCTTTCAGCTGGGACATTTTTCTACCGAAAAATGTACAAATTTATCTTGAAAGGGGGTCAAGGGGGTGTAATCTTAAGCTTGATGGATATCTAGAGATCAAACTAAATACCTGCCCTTAATGGTAAAGCCAATTGTGTCATTTAATGAACAACAAATAGCATCATATATACATATAGACAGCTCCAATGTCATCAAGAAAAACATATGCGGCCCACAAATATTTATGACTATTTTACCTGTAGGCCTATTAAGAAGTTTTTAATTTGGTCTCTAGATATCCATCAAGCTTAAGATTGCACCCCCTTGAGCTCCTTTCAAGATAAATTTGTACATTTTTCTACCGAAAAATGTCCCGGCTGACAGCCGGTTCCTTTTATATTACAGGCTCGCTATCGCTCGCCAGGATAAAATCGACACCTAAATGGCACGAAAGGTCTTAATATTGACAGAAATGGGTCGAAAGTTCTAAAAATCGTCAAAATAATGGAGCAAACGTCTTAAAATTAGAAAAGCAATGGGGCTAAACAGGAGGGAGAAAGGAGTCCAGAAAAAAAATATCTCAAGTGGAAATCTCCGCTGTTAATGTTCTTTCTAGCGTTTTTGGCCTACTAATTTGGAACAGAGTATAGTTGTGAAAATCAATAGGTGGTGGTGGTGGTGGTGGTGGTGGAAGCTGTGGTGGTGGTGGTGGTGGTGGTGGGATTGGGTTGGTGGGGTTACTGAGGTGGTAAATGTGGTGATTGTGGGGGGGGGGGAAGTTATGTAATGGTTGCTTTAGAATGGGAGCGAGGAAATATGTGGAACACAGGGCCAAGGAGAGGGAGGGAGGGGGGGGGGGGGAGAAAGAACAGAGAGAGAGAGAGAGAGAGAGAGAGAGAGAGAGAGAGAGAGAGAGAGAGAGAGAGAGAGAGAGAGAGAGAGAGAGAGAGAGAGAGATTTACATAGATACACTGGCCACGCCACACAGACCTTACGATCCAAACGAGGTGGTCAGGACTTAATTCTGAGAGAGAGAGAGAGAGAGAGAGAGAGAGAGAGTACAAAGGGAGTACAAAGGAGTACAAACGATCCAAACGAGGTGGTCAGGACTTAATTCTGAGAGAGAGAGAGAGAGAGATTTACATAGATACACTGGCCACACAGACCTTACGATCCAAACGAGGTGGTCAGGACTTAATTCTGTGAGAGAGAGAGATTTACATAGATACACTGGCCACACAGACCTTACGATCCAAACGAGGTGGTCAGGACTTAATTCTGTGTGAGAGAGAGAGAGAGAGAGAGAGAGAGATTTACATAGATACACTGGCCACACAGACCTTACGATCCAAACGAGGTGGTCAGGACTTAATTCTGTGAGAGAGAGAGAGAGAGAGAGAGCGAGAGCGAGAGAGAGAGATTTACATAGATACACTGGCCACACAGACCTTACGATCCAAACGAGGTGGTCAGGACTTAATTCTGAGAGAGAGAGAGAGAGAGAATAATGCAAAGAGGAGTAAGTAAGAATGAAGGACGAACAAATAATACAGATAATAATTGTATATTGAAAGGAATGGAAGTAAATACCAAACAAAAAGGAACAAGGGTAATATGAATGAACGACAGATGAAATTAAGGAGGAAAATAAATAAAAAACGGTTATAATTAATAGGAAAATAAATAAAAAACAGCTAAAATTAATGAAGATATAGTTAAGAAATAAATCATGTGAGAAAATGATAAAGGAAAATCCAGAATTGGGAGAGAGAGAGAGAGAGAGAGAGAGAGAGGCAAGTAAATAAGGGAGAAGATGGGCTAGCTACAGGTGGCCGAGAGAGAGAGAGAGAGAGAGAGAGAGAGAGAGCCGGTCGAAGTGATGAGAAAGACTTATAACTGTAAGAGAAGAAAAAGAGAGAGGGGGAGAGTTTAGAGAGGAGACGCACTATGCGATTAAAAAAAGAAAGAGAGAGAGAGCGAGAGATAGATAGATAAGATAGATAGCTAGATAGAGAGAGAGAGAGAGCGAGAGAGAGAGAGAGAGAGAGAGAGAGATAAGTGAGAGAGCAGGTGACGTGTATTGATCCGCAGTGCCCAGGTAGGGAGGGGGGCGAGAGAGAGAGCGAGAGAGAGAGAGAGAGAGAGAGAGAGAGAGAGAGAGAGAATAGGATAAAGTACGCAAGGTGTAACTCAATATATACCGTATACATCAATGCGTATACTAATAAATAGACAGGTAAACCAATATAAACAAACGGGAGTATTAATAGACACATGTTCTATTAATGGCCATCACATAGACAGGTGTACAGCTAGATGACACAGTGGGTGGGGGGGTGTGGGGGTGGGTGGGGGGGTGGAAAAACGATACATTGAATTATGGTGATGGTTAAATATAGCTGGGGGTATATTGAGAGAGAGAGAGAGAGAGAGAGAGAGAGAGTTTATGTGTGCATGTGTGTACTGTGTTTGTTTTGTTTAGTGAGAGTGAGTGTGATTAAAATGTGTGTGTGTGTGAGAGAGAGAGAGAGAGAGAGAGTTTATGTGTATGTGTGTGAGGGAGTAAGATTATGTGTGCATGTGTGTACTGTGTTTGTTTTGTTTAGTGAGAGTGAGTGTGATTAAAATGTGTGTGTGTGTGAGAGAGAGAGAGAGAGAGAGAGAGAGAGAGAGAGGGTAAGAATATGTGTGTGTGTAAGATATTGATTATGTTTGTTTTATTTGGCGAGTGTGTGTGTGTGTAAGAGAGAGAGAGAGAGAGAGAGAGAGAGAGAGAGAGAGAGAGAGAACACAGCAGGTATATCTGATCATTGTTGCAAGTGCATTGTTGCCAGTTGATGACATTATGTTTGTTTTATTTGGCGAGTGTGTGTGTGTGTGTGTGTAAGAGAGAGGTAGAGAGAGAGAGGTAGAGAGAACAGCAGGTATATCTGATCATTGTTGCAAGTGCATTGTTGCCAGTTGATGACATTATAGTAATTGCTTGTTAATGGTCTGCCTGTTTGTTTAAGGGGGGTCCCGGTTTATTTTTTAGTTTTATCTCCTTTTCTCTCTTTCCCCCTTCAGCCAACTGTTGTAAGACGTTTATCCCCATCCAGGTGTCGATTTCTTCCTGGCGACCGATAGCGAGCCAGCATTGTATGTGGAAATCCGGATTCGCCGGAGACATTTTTATATCAAAAAATGTACAAATTTAGCTTGCTGTCAAAACAAAAATATATATATGCTGGCTCGCTACCGCTCGCCAGGAAAACATTGACACCTGGATGGGGGTAAACGTCTTAAAACAGTAGGCTGAATGGGGCCGAATGGATACAAGCCAAAGAGAGAGGGAAAGAGAAAAAAGCGAGATGGGCTCCCTTAAGGGTGTCTATTGTGGGTAGTTATAATTGTAATAGTTATTGTGGTTAGGGCATTTATTGCGGTGGTGGAGCTGGTTATTGTGGGGTAATTGGCTGCCTACTTGATTGAAGGGGGGAGGGGGGGGGTTGTTGTTGTTGTTCTGTTTGGGATACTTGTGATTGTGGTAGCTATAATTGTGGTTGTTTTAATTGTGGTTGTTTTAATTGTGGTTGTTTTAATTGTGGTTGTTTTAATTGTGGTAGTTTTAATTGTGGTGGTTTTAATTGTGGTAGTTTTAATTGTGGTGGTTTTAATTGTGGTAGTTGGTAGTTTTAATTGTGGTAGTTTTAATTGTGGTAGTTTTAATTGTGGTTGTTTTAATTGTGGTAGCTTTAATTGTGGTAGTTATAATTGTGGTAGTTTTAATTGTGGTTGTTTTAATTGTGGTAGCTTTAATTGTGGTAGTTATAATTGTGGTAGTTTTAATTGTGGCAGTTATAATTGTGGTATATATTAATTGTGGTTGTTTTAATTGTGGTAGTTTTAATTGTGGCAGTTATAATTGTGGTAGTTATAATTGTGGTAGTTTTAATTGTGGTATATATTAATTGAGGTACTTATAATTGTGGTTGTTATAATTGTGGTTGTTATAATTGTGGTTGTTTTAATTGTGGTATATATTAATTGAGGTACTTATAATTGTGGTTGTTATAATTGTGGTTGTTATAATTGTGGTTGTTTTAATTGTGGTTGTTATAATTGTGGTTGTTATAATTGAATTGTGGTTGTTATAATTGTGGTAGTTTTAATTGTGGTAGTTATAATTGTGGTAGCTTTAATTGTGGTAGTTTTAATTGTGGTATATATTAATTGAGGTACTTATAATTGTGGTTGTTATAATTGTGGTTGTTTTAATTGTGGTTGTTTTAATTGTGGTATATATTAATTGAGGTACTTATAATTGTGGTTGTTATAATTGTGGTTGTTATAATTGTGGTTGTTTTAATTGTGGTTGTTATAATTGTGGTTGTTATAATTGTGGTAGATATTAATTGTGGTAGTTATAATTGTGGTTGTTATAATTGTGGTAGTTTTAATTGTGGTAGTTATAATTGTGGTAGCTTTAATTGTGGTAGTTTTAATTGTGGTAGTTACTGTGATATTTCTAAAGCCGGTGATCATTATTACCTGATAAATGTATGCTTGTGTGTGTGTGTGTGTGTGTGTGGTGGAGGTTTAATCATGATAAGTTTAATTTTTGGAATATTTAATTGTGGTTTAGTTTGATTGTGATAGTTATTTCGGTCATTCTAATTGCCAGGTCTGTTGTTTGCTTAGTTGTCGGCTAATTGCGGTCGGTCTATTGTGGTAGTTTTAATTATGGGAATTGCTATTATTATTATATTATTATTATTATTATTATTATTATTATTATTATTATTGTTATTATAGTCTTCGGGTAAATTATGGTGCATGGTAATGGAATGGTCGTAATTGTAGTTGTCATAGTGGTTGTATTAAGGGGAGATTTCCACTTGAGGGACTTGAGGGACGTTCACCCCATTATGTTGACGATTTTAAGAACTTTCGACCCATTTCTGTCAATTTTAAGACCTTTCGTGCCATTTAGGTGTCGATTTTATCCTGGCGAGCGATAGCGAGCCTGTAATATAAGAGGAACCGGCTTTCAGCCGGGACATTTTTCTACCGAAAAATGTACAAATTTATCTTGAAAGAGGGTCATGGGGGTGAAATTTTAAGATTGCTGGAGGAGTAGAAAACAAACTAAAAACCTTCCCTTAATTGTAACGTTCGTAGAAGTGTCTGTGGTCCGAGCATCTGTACAGGCAATTATATTATCATAGTGTTCTCGTTGGGATATTACGGCTGTGTGTGTGTGTGTGTGTGTGTGTGTGTGTGTGTGTGTGTGTGTGTGTGTGTGTGTGTGTGTGTGTGTGTGTGATAGAGAGAGAGAGAAGAGGGGTGGGGGGGGGGGGGTTGCAGACATTGGCCATTCCTTGAGGACATTAAAATTCTACAGTTATTTTAGGACTATGAAATTACAGTTCCTAGCAATTTCTCAGAATAAATAGTATCCAATAACTACTTCACATTTCTAACAGGTGTAAATAGAGAAAACCTTTAACTTTATCTACATTTACAAGCATCATCCTCGCCAATTGTTTCATCTATCATCACAAACTGCCTACGACGGCCATTTGTAGGCAAAATAACCAACACAAAAGCGGAGATACGTTCAATAACTCGGGTAAAAATTCTGGCAACAATGAAGCGAATCCCAGGTGGGTCTGAAACTCGTCTGCTCGCAATGGCTCCATACATTATCGTGTTTTTTGCACATTATCAAGCTCTTTTGCGACACCGGGTCCATTTAAGGGGAGATATCCACTTGAGGGACTTTTTTCTTGATCCCTTTCTCCCTCATGTCTAGCCCCATTGCTTTTGAGATTTTAAGATGTTTGCCCCATTAGTTTGGTGATTTTAAGAATTTCCGACCCCATTATGTCAATTTTAAGACCTTTCGTGCCATATAGGTGTCGATTTTATCCTGGCGAGCGATAGCGAGCCTGTAATTTAAGAGTAATCGGCCTTCGGCCGGGACATTTTTCTACCGAAAAATGTACAAATTTATCTTGAAAGGGGGTCAAGGGGGTGAAATTTTAAGATTGCTGGAGGAGTAGGAAACAAACTAGAAACCTCCCAATTTAAATAGGTATATACTGTTTCCAGCCGTACAGTACGCTTCAAAAGTTCAGCGACACAGTGTAATACAAAGCCTGCATATAATATCAAGATGGAACACATTAATGATATAGGAGATGGTCGTAGGTGTTCATGTCTTTGTTTAGGGTTGGTTTTTACTTAAGGGGAGACGGTCGTTTTTCTGGTCCCCTTTCTCCCTCGTGTTTAGCCCCATTAGTTTTTGAGATTTTTAGACGTTCGGCCCATTTGTTTGGCGATTTTAAGACCTTTTGTCCCATTTCGTTGTAAGTTTTAAGGCCTATCGTGCCATTTAGGTGTCGATTTTTTCCTGGCGAGCGATAGCGAGCCTGTAATTTTAAGAGGACGTTCGTGTGTGTGTGTATATGTCTGTCTGTATGTATGTGCGTTTGAATAGTGAGTATGTATGTGTGAGTGTGTGTATGTAGGTGTAGGTGTATGCGAATGAGTCGTGTGTGTGTGTGTGTGCGCGTGTGTGTGTGTGTGTGTGGCCCTACCCCCTGACCTCTTAAGCAACAAGTTCTTCTCTCTCTTTTTTTCTTCCTCTCTCAACTTCCAATAATTCCTCTTTTCCTTCTTCACGTTTCTCTTTCTTTCTTCTTCTTCTACTCTCTCTCTCTCTCTCTCTCTCTGCACCTAGAGGGCATTTCTTAATTTCTCGGTTTAATTTTAACTTGTGAACTTTCCTAATTAGCATATTTTTACCTGTCTTTTTTCACTAGAATTTGTATCTATTAAAACCAATCTCTCTCTCTCTCTCTCTCTGTCTATTGCCTACCATAAGGACGCTAGCACCCCACATATCAATATTATGAATAGATTAAGGGAAGGTATTTAGTTTGTTCCCTAGACCTCCATCAAGTTTAAAATTACACCCCCTTGAGTCCCTTTCAAGATAAATTTGTACATTTTTCGGTAGAAAAATTTCCCGGCCGAAGGCCGGTTCCTCTTAAAATACAGGCTCGCTATCGCTCGCCAGGATAAAATCGACACCTGAATTGCACGAAAGGTCTTAATATGGGGTGAAAGTTCTTAAAATCGCTAAACTAATGGGGCAAACGTTTTATAATATCAAAAGCAATGGGGCTCAACATGAGGGAGAAAGGGGTCCAGAAAAAAATCCCTCAAGTGGAGATCTCCCCTTAAGTATGATTCTATGTATGCTGTATAATATGTGAAATGGTTATGTATGAATGCCATTATATTGATATGTACTGAATAATATGTACCATGGTTGGATTATGCTATTGTGGTATATGCAGTATTTCCCCTCTATGTCAAAATTCAGGCATTCAATATTTTAAAGGCAACAAAACTGTAGTGGTTACAAAATAATATGAGATTTTGTGTTGATTGAGAGAGAGAGAGAGTGGGTGAGTTCTACTGAGAGTGAGATAGAACGAGGATTTGATTGGAAGAACTAGAAGCAACGAAGGAGAGAGAGAGAGAGAGAGAGAGAGAGAGAGAGAGAGAGAGAGAGAGAGAGAGAGAGAGAGAGAGAGAGAGAGAGAGAGAGAGAGAGAGAGAGAGAGAGAGAGAGAGAGAGAGAGAGAGAGAGAGGAAGCAGTGTGAGAGTTGCAGTAATTGTGTCCGGGGTTAAGGAAATTGCAGCTCTAATGAACGGAGGAGGTAGGGTGGTGTTAGTGCTGGGGTGGCTGGTGTTAAGTGGTATTTGTATGGTCTTAAGTGGTGCTAAGTGGTATTTGTATGGGATTAAGTGGTTTGTATCGTATTAAGTGGTATTTGTATGGTATTAAGTGGTGCTAAGTGGTATTTGTATGGCATTAAGTGGTGTTAGGTGGTATTAAGTAGTGTTAAGTGATATTTGTATGGTATTAAGTGGTGCTAAGTGGTATTTGTATGGGATTAAGTGGTTTGTATCGTATTAAGTGGTATTTGTATGGTATTAAGTGGTGCTAAGTGGTATTTGTTTGGCATTAAGTGGTGTTAGGTGGTATTAAGTAGTGTAATGTTTGTATGGTATTAAGGTGCTAATGGTATTTGTATGGATTAAGTGGTTTGTATCGTATTAAGTGGTATTTGTATGGTATTAAGTGGTGTTTGTATGGCATTAAGTGGTGTTAGGTGGTATTAAGTAGTGTTAAGTGATATTTGTATGGTATTAAGTGGTGCTAAGTGGTATTTGTATGGCAATAAGTGGTATTAAGTGGTATTTGTATGGTATTAAGTAGTGCTAAGCGGTATTTGTATGGCATTAAGTGGTGTTAGGTGGTATTTGTATGGTATTAAGTGGTATTTGTATGGTATTAAGTGGTGCTAAGTGGTATTTGTATGGCATGAAGTGGCGTTAAGTGGTATGCATTAAGTGGTGTTAAGTGGTATTTGTATGGTATTAAGTGGTTAAGTGGTATTTGTATGGCAATAAGTGGTGTTAAGTGGTATTTGTATGGTATTAAGTGGTGTTAAGTGGTATTTGTATGGTCTTAAGTGGTGTTAAGTGGTATTTGTATGGTATTAAGTGGTGTTTGTATGGTATTAAGTGGTATTTGTATGGTATTAAGTGGTGTTTGTATGGTATTAAGTGGTATTTGTATGGTATTAAGTGGTGTTGTGGTATTTGTATGGCATCAAGTGGTGGTAAGTGGTATTTGTATGGCATTAAGTGGTGCTAAGGTGTTTTGTAGTAATGAAAGGAGGAGGTAGGGCGGTGTTAGTGCTGGGGTGGGTGGTGTTAAGTGGTATTTGTTAGGCACTAAGTGGTGCTAAGTGGTATTTGTATGGCATTAAGTGGTGGTAAGGTGTTTTGTAGTAATGAACGGAGGGAGGTAGGGCAGTGTTAGTGATGGGGTGGGTGGTGTTAAATGTTTAACCCTATTAGTTATGAAATTTCATAACATTCGCCCCATTAGTTTGGCGATATTCAGACCTCTTGCCCCATTTCTATGCCAATATTAAGACCTTTCGTGCCATTTAGGGGTCGATTTTTTTCCTGGCGAGCGATAGCGAGCCTGTATTTGAAAAGGAATCGGCCTTCGGCCGGTACATTTTTCTACCGAAAAATGTACACATTTATATCGAAGGGGGGTCTTGTGGGTGTTTTTTTTTAAAGTTTGATGGAGGTTTAGAGAGAAAACTAAACCCCTTCCTTAAACCATTGAGCCGAACCAGTAAATTATGCTGCACAATACCGTCTGAGCTCCCTTAATATTCTAAGAGTAAACACAATATAATAACTTACTGATATTATTGATTGGCAGCATGGTCAGATGAATGTGTGTGTGCGTGTGTGTGTGTGTGTGTGTGTGTGTGTGTGTGTGTGTGTGTGTGTGTGTGTGTTAGTACAGCCAGTTCATGACCTCTGGTGACCTGTGTTCGTACATGTGTTAGTTTGCATCCACCCACACACACACACATCTGTACACTCTCACGCATGCCCACTAATTGTATGGATATCATACACACACACACACACACTCACTCACACCACAATAGATATACAATCACTTACACTATATAATATACAACCACTCTCTCTCTCTCTCTCTCTCTCACACACACACACACACACACACACCACAGGTTGGGCCCAGAATAATCCCGGTAGGGAAGATAGACCATTATGAGAGATATTAGATTACTCACTCTCTCTCTCTCTCTGCATACGGTATATTTTACTGTATATATATATATATAGATGTGTGTGTGTGTGTGTGTGTGTGTGTGTGTGCGTGTGTGTGTGTGATTTCAACCCATTTATCAGACTGGTTGTGGTATTGAGATAACTTAGCTTCTGCCATATAGAGAAGTAATAGGAAGAGGAGGAAGACGAGTATGGAAGAGGAGGAAGAAGAAGAAGAGGAGGAGGAGAAAGAGGAGGAAGTGGAAGAGGAGAAGGAGAAAGAGGAGGAAAAGTGAATTCGTCGGAATAAAATAAGATGATGTTGAGGACGATGATGATGATGGTGATGATGATGATGATGATGGTGGTGATGATGATGATGATGGTGATAATGATGATGATTATGGTGATGGTGATGATGATAATGGTGATAATGATGATTATGATTATGATGGTGATGATGATGATGGTGATGATGATGATGATAATGGTGATGATGATGATGATGGTGATGATGATGATGATGGTGATGATGGTGATGATGATGATGATAATGGTGATAATGATGATGATGATTATGATGGTGATGATGATGATGGTGATGATGATGATGATGATGATGATAATGAACCTAGTCACTGTGTGGTCTGCTTGAAATGGCGACTGATCTTAAGGTGAGGCCGGTGTCTTTAAGGGGGAATGGGGGGGGGGGGATGGGCCGGTTCTCTGGACGACTTTCTCCCTCATGTTTAGCCCCATTAGTTTTCAGATATTAAGATGTTTGCCCCATTAGTTAGTCGTTTTTAAGACCTTTCGCCCCATTTCTTCGTCAATATTTATTTTTGTTCTATGTGATTGAGGGAGGCAAAAGGCAGAACTGCCTATAGCGAGTGCCTCCCCCATAGTTGAAAGAGTGACAGGGCCAAAATCAAGGGACGTTCGAGCCAAAATGCCTGGACACACGGAGTTTGAAGCAATTTAAGTCATAGAAAAAGGGAAAGACTGATTCTGGGAGAGAGTTCCAGAGCTCAGCTGTTGAGTAGAAGAAAGACTGAGAGTAACGTTTCACTTTCGGGTTGGAGAGTTGCACAGAGTAGGGGTGGGATTGAGTTGCAAGACGGGTACCACGTGCCCTACGTAAAGGAGGTGGTATACACTGGGAAAGCTCTGAGGAACACTGATTATTATAGTAGCGATAGAATAGCGAGGGAGATGCAACATTGCGGCGGAGAGAGAGATTGCAGAGAGTGGGTGAGTGGATGGGAGTTAATGATACGAAAGGCCTTCCTTTCAACTTTGTCTAGGAGAGCGGTGTGAGAGGAACCTCCCCACACATGTGAACAATACTCAATACAAGGACGCACTATGCCCCTGTACAGAGCAAGAAGCTGTGCAGGGGAAAAGAACCCCCTAAGGCGGTTGAGTACACCCAGCTTCTGGGAGGCTGCCTTAGCAAGACTGGTAATATGGTCCTTCCAACTGAGAGCAGAAGAAAAAGAGACACCAAGAATATTGAGAGAAGATGAAGGATTGATTTTTGTATTGTTGAAGAATAAGGGATAGTCCGCTGGCACCTTTCGTGCTATTTAGGTGTCGATTTTTTCCCTGGCGAACGATAGTGAGCCTGTAATGTTGGAAGAACCGGCCTTTGGCCGGCAAATTTTTCTACCGAAAAATGTACAAGTTAATCTAGAAGGGGGATCTAATGGATGTTTTTTCTAAATTTGATGGAGGTCTAGGGAGGAAACTAGAAAAATAATGAATACAAGCAAAAATCGCCCAAAAAGTGAACCATCCCCCTTTAAAACAGTGTGCCTCAATAGGGATGAGGCTCCACCAGTTTAACAACCTAACAACTACCAAGAATGACTACGGCGGTGTTATGGTCCTCATAACCCTTAAGGGGACACTGTTTTTGTGGTCCTCATAACCCTTAAGGGGACACTGTTTTTGTGGTCCTCATAACCCTTAAGGGGACACTGTTTTTGTGGTCCTCATAACCCTTAAGGGGACACTGTTTTTGTGGTCCTCATAACCCTTAAGGGGACACTGTTTTTGTTTTTCTTCTTCTTTTTGTTTAGGGGGGGGGGGGGTCTATTTATTCATATATATATTTATTTTTTAGTTTCCTCGCTAGACCTTCATCAAGCTTAAACAAACACTCCCTAGACCCCCTTTCAAGATAAATGTGTACATTATTCGATAGAAAAGTGTCGCCGGCCAAAGTCCGGTTTCTCTTAAAATTACAGGCTCGCTAGCGCTCGCCAGGAAAAAATCGACACCTAAATGGCACGAAAGGTCTTCATATTGATATAGAAATGGGACAAAGGGTTTTAAAATCGACAAACTAATGGGGCTAATGTCTTAAAATCTGAAAAATAATGGAGCTAAACACGAGGAAGAAGGGGGACCAGAAAAATGAGCCATGTCCCCTTAACCCCTTGAGCAGCATCACGTAATTAGCACCCTATTCTGGCTACCATAAGACGATTTGCTTTTGTTTATATATTCTGCCTCGGCGACTCAAAGGGGTAAATGTACGATCTTCAATAACTCTCTGAATAATATAGACCCTTGTTAAACTGCATAACATAATATAGACCCTTGTTAAACTGCATAACATAATATAGACCCTTGTTAAACTGCATAAATTAATATAGACCCTTGTTAAACTACATAACATAATATAGACCCTTGTTAAACTGCATAACATAATATAGACCCTTGTTAAACTGCATAACATAATATAGACCCTTGTTAAACTGCATAACATAATATAGACCCTTGTTAAACTGCATAAAATCGTCTAATTTCAGCCAGAAGCCAAGGTATAAATGGCGCCATCGTACAGAAGGGGTTAAGCCCAACAGGACAACCAATGACAATATGTAAATGATAATCATGATGACGGTGATGATTAAAAAAAAAAAAATATATATATATATATAGGCCTAATCATGGCTTAACCCTATTAGGTGCAGGGGGGGAGGGGGCAATGTGGATCCTCCCTGTTTAACTCCTTTAGTTTGGAGATGTTAAGACGATTCATCTCATTAGTGTGGCGATTATATGACGGTTCAACCCAATAAGGTGTCGATGTTTCCAGGGCGAGCGATAGCGAGCCTTCAATTTGGGAGAAACCAGCCTTTGGCCGGGACATTTTTCTACCGAAAAATGTACACATTTAGCTTACGTCTGGGGGACGTAATTTTTTAGCTTGAAGGGGGTCTGGAGAGGCGTTTTCTAAGTCTAGGGTGTAAACTAAAAATACATTGTTCGAAAATGGCTAAAACACTTAACAACCTCCACAGTTAAACCAAATACCATAATAACCCCCGAGACGTTGTTAACACCAGATAGTGTTCAAAATAGTTAAAGTAAAACATAACAGTCTCTGAAAGCAGGGTTGTTAAGGGGAGGTTTTTAGTTAGTTCCCTAGACCTCCATCAAGCTTAAAATTACACCCCCTTGAGTCCCTTTCAAGATAAATGTGTACATTTTTCGGTAGAAAAATGTCCCGGCCGAAGGCCGGTTCCTCTTAAATTACAGGCTCGCTATCGCTCGCCAGGATAAAATCGACACCTGAATGGCACGAAAGGTCTTAATATGGGGTGAAAGTTCTTAAAATCGCTAAATTAATGGGGCGAACGTTTTATAATATCAAAAGCAATGGGGCTAAACATGAGGGAGAAAGGGGTCAAGAAAAAAATCCCTCAAGTGGAGATCTCCCCTTAAGTTAATGACTCGAATTGATGGGTAAATGAGAAAGTAACTGAAAATGAATAGATACATTAATTTAAATAGATACAAGTACAGATAGATAATATAGTAAATATATCAGTAAAGAACAGTGACCTCTACATTTGGTTTTTATGCAGTGAAGTAATTACACGTGGGGTAATTTATTCCAGTCATGTTTATGGGGTAATTTATTCCAGTCATGTTTATGGGGTAATTTATTCCAGTCATGTTTATGGGGTAATTTATTCCAGTCATGTTTATGGGGTAATTTATTCCAGTCATGTTTATGGGGTAATTTATTCCAGTCATGTTTATGGGGTAATTTATTCCAGTCATGTTTATGGGGTAATTTATTCCAGTCATGTTTCATCCTTAATGGTTCACTTTTGGGGCGTTTTTTTGCATGTATTCATTATGTTTCTAGTTTCCTCCCTAGACCTCCATCAAATTAAAAAAAAAAACATCCATTAAATCCCCCTTCTAGATTAATTTGTATATTTTTCGGTAGAAAAATGTCACGGCCGAAGGCCGGTTCTCCCAACATTACAGGCTCACTATCGTTCGCCAGGGAAAAAATTGACACCTAAATGGCACGAAAGGCCTTAAAATTGACAACGAAATGGGGCGAAAGGTATTAAAATCGCCAAACTAATGGGCCGAACGTCATAGAATCTGAAAACAAATGGGGCTAAACATGAGGGAGAAAGTGGTCCAGAAAACCGGCCCAATCTCCCCATAATTACATACTATATAACATTCCCGAGGGTTGGGGGGGGGGGGGGGGACGGGGGGCCTTGTTTTCTCACTACCCGTATATACGATTTTTCATAATTTAGGAAGGTCCTGTGGGAGTCGAGGGATTGGTAGCTATCCTAGTTCCTCATTGATGCACCGAGGTCCTTCCTAGACTATGTGAAAGCGTCTAACGGTAGCCAAGTTAACTTAAATTGACGCCATTGTATAAAAAGGGGCTTATAATCGATATAATAGTGCCTCACCAATTCCCTGAGGTTTTAAGGGTAATTCACACGAGCTCTTCCGTCCATTAAATATTGCTAACTTTAGTTCTGGCAATATTTCTCGACTCTGTGAGTTAGTATGGGAAAGTAGACTGAAAGTGTATTATTTTAGGTGGGTGTTTTAGTAATGCTTTAGTTAGGACGCTTTTTTGTAGTTAATTTGTATTTTGTATGGTTTTATAAAGTGTATTGACCATAGTCTGAGGGTCCGTTGTGTGTGTGTATGTATCAGTGTGTGTGTGTGTGTACGTGTCAGTGTGTGTATGTGTACGTGTCTGTGTGTGTGTGTCAGTGTGTGTGTAGGTGTCAGTGTGTGTAGGTGTGTCAGTGTGTGTGTGTGTGTGTGTGTTTGTGTAAATGTCAGACAGCAGTGTATGTGTGTCCGTCCGTCGGTCTGTGTGTGTGTATATATGAGTGTGTGTGCACCATGTTTTTAGCTACATTTCCTGTTGGCATTCCTGAAGTCTAATTACTCTCTCTCTCTCACCCACACAGACACACACAGACACATACACACACACACACACACACATACCCACACTCACTTTCTCTCTCTTTCACCCACACACACACATACATAGACACAAACACACATAGATACATATATACACCCACACACTTGCTCACACACCCACACACTTGCTCTCTCTCTCGCTCATTACATTCCCACCCTCATTCCTCCCGTTAGCAATTACCTCTTCAAGACCATTACGCCTCCACTCCAAAACTGTAATAGTAAAAATAATGATTTCCCGCGTGAGTCATCGTTAATGGTTGGCGGAATGATAGTGGGATTGGTGATGACAAATTATAAAACCAAATACTACTCTTTATTTTACTGAAACCGAACCTTGTAAAGTTAGTTAAAATAGAAGATACAGAGACGAACTTATTTGATAAACTGTTTGGGCCAAAACATGAAATGACTGATTTTCATTATAGAACGCCCACCATCTTGTATTTACCATTAGGAGGGGCTTAGTACTTCTACACAACCAATTTATAATAAATGTATTTGACTTATTTATTATTATATATGTCTTAAGGGGAGGTTTTTAGTTTGTTTCCTACTCCTCCAGCAATCTTAAAATTTCACCCCCTTAACCCCCGTTTCAAGACAAATTTGTACATTTTTCGGTAGAAAAATGTCACGGCCGAAGGCCAGTTGCTCTTAAATTACAGGCTCGCTATCGCTCGCCAGGAAAATATCGACACCTAAATGGCACGAAAGGTCTTAAAAGTGACATAAATGGGGCGAAAGTTCATAAAATCGCCAAACTAATGGGGCAAACGTCTTAAAATCTCAAAAGCAATGGGGCTAGACATGAGGGAGAAAGGGGTCAAGAAAAAAGTCCCTCAAGTGGAAATCTCCCCTTAAGCACGTTTTGATCAGTAAATGCATTAGCGTCACGCGAATTGCACAGCATTTTACAGACACATGAAGCTCGTGTTTTTGGCCGAAATAGATTTGCACTCGATGACGTAAACCCTGACACCAAAATGAACCCTCAAAAGGCAAAGCAAATCTCCAAACTTAAATATTATTAAAAAAAAAAAAAAAAAAAAAATATATATATATATATAATAATAATAATAATAATAATAATAATAATAATGCGAAGATTCGATTTACTTCGGTACCCCTTTGAAAATTATTTTATAGTCATGATTTATGTGTGCATTAATTGTATATATTATTTCCTATACGAACCTGTATATAATCCTTCTCTGGTATAGGTTCTTTCCACTCACTAAAACATTACGCTTTCCATAATGCAGTTGTGTCCATTACATGATTAGATTCATATCCAAAAATTCGAAAATGGATATTAATCGTGATCGTGTATTCAACCTTTAACTGTGTTGGGTTGGGGGTGTAATGGTTTAGATGCTTATGTTCTGGGTGTGGTGTCCCGAGTTGGAATCCCGGGAGGACCATATGCTTTCATTAGTTTATTCAAGTGCATTGGGGTTTGTAGTTGATGATTAATGTTAAGAACGGGGTGTTACTTAAGGGGAGATCTCCACTTGAGGGATTTTTTTCTTGACCCCTTTCTCCCTCATGTTTAGCCCCATTGCTTTTGATATTATAAAACGTTTGCCCCATTAGTTTAGCGATTTTAAGAACTTTCACCCCATATTAAGACCTTTCGTGCAATTCAGGTGTCGATTTTATCCTGGCGAGCGATAGTGAGCCTGTAATTTAAGAGGAACCGGCCTTCGGCCGGGAAATTTTTCTACCGAAAAATGTACAAATTTATCTTGAAAGGGACTCAAGGGGGTGTAATTTTAAGGTTGATGGAGGTCTAGGGAACAAACTAAATACCTCCCCTTAATACCGGTATGTAAAATTCATTCACGAGTTTGTGTTTCAATTTCTAGAAAACCCAAGCTCATTATGTTGGAGCGAAATTGCTGTACATAATTATTTGTCATATATTTTATTTTGTATTTGTTTAGTATGCGTGAATAACTTTTAGCTCTATTAAAAATTAACTTCATGCAAAATATTTTCCTAAAAACGAAACTTCGTATGTTGGAACTGAGTCTGTGTACATACATTCTTGATATTATTATTATTATTATTATTATTATTATTATTATTATTATGAATATTATTCTTATTTGTTTTATTATTATTATTATTATTATTATTAGGCCTATTATTATTATTTTTAACATTATCATTATTATTATTATTATTATTATTATTATTATCATTATTATTATCATTATTATAATCATTATGTGTGGGCATGCAATAAGTCCTTCCTGACCTGTGTACCTGCATAAATTATAATAATGCACGAGATTGCATTTAATTTGGCAGGGAATTGAATCTCGTATGTTGGAGCGCAATAGGTAGGCACGTTTGTCTTTTTTTTTTAATTTTCTTTTCATATATGTGAGGATAACAGTTTGCCAAGTGAATATACTATGACTATTAAGGGGAGATTTCCATTGGAGGGATTTTTTTCTGGACCCCTTTCTCCCTCATGTTTAGCCCCACTGCTTTTGATATTATGTAAGACCTTCGCCCTAGTAGTTTGGATATTTTAAGACATTTTGCCCCATTTCTGTCAATTTTAAGACCTTTCGTGCCGTTCAGGTGTCGATTTTTTCCTGGCGAGCGACAGCGAGCCTGTAATTTAAGAGCAACCGGCCTCCGGCCTGGACTTTTTTCTACCGAAAAATGTACAAATTTATCTTGAAAGGGGGTCTAGGGGGTGTAATTTTAAGCTTGATGAAAAAGTAGGGAACAAACTAAATACCTCCCCTTAAAATACACTCAATATTGCTGTAACCCAAACACAATTACATGCCAGCGGAGTCCACCCTTTCCAGATCCAATAGCCTGTCTTTTCGGGTTTTCTGGCTATTATTAGGCGATTTTATTCAGTTTAGGAAGGGCATAAATAAGGAAGTTAGAGGGTTTAGGGGGGGGTGACCTGTTTTTGTTCTGTCCTTTTCTATCTTTCTCTGGCTTGTATCCATTTGGCCCCATTCAGCCTACTGTTTTAAGACGTTTATCCCCATCCAGGTGTCAATTTTTACTGGTGAGCGGTAGCGAGCCAGCATATTTTTTATTTTTGTTTGACAGCAGGCTAAATTTGTACATTTTTCGATTGAAAAATTTCTCCGGCGAAGCCGGATATCTTCATATAATGCTGGCTCGCTATCGCTCGCCAGGAATAAATCGACACCTAGATGGGGATAAACGTCTTACAATAGTTGGCTGAATGGGGCCGAATGGATACAAGCCAGAGAAAGAGAGAAAAGAGACAGAAATAACAAAAAGCAGGTCACCCCCCCTTAATTGAGACAGTCCTTATTATTCCCACATATCCTTCCTAAACTGCATGATGTTGGAGCAAACGTCTTGGTGTACATGATTATATGTAATTTAATTTATATATTGATTTATTTTTAGTGTGTGCGTGAATAACCTTTAGCGCTAATAAAATTCACTTCATTGCAATTTAATTCACTTCATTGCAATTTAATTCACTTCATTGCAATTTAATTTACTGAAAACGATACCTCCTATGGTGGAACTGAGTGTGTGAGTACATTTTAATATTATTATTATTATTATTATTTGTATCATTATTATTATTATTGTTATTATTATTATTATTAGTAGTAGTAGTAGTATTCTAGTTATATGTGGGCATGTAATAAATCCTTCCTGACCTGTGTAAATTACAATAATTCACGAGTTTGCGTTTCATTATGCAGAGCAACTGAATGTCGTACATTGGAACGAAATGAAAGATCCGAAAATGTTTTACTGGATCAAGCCCGAAAATACCCTGCTGAAATAAGTCCCACACAGTCTAGATACTCGGAAAATAAGTCCCACACAGTCTAGATACTCGGAAAATAAGTCCCAAACAGTCTAGATACTCGGAAAATAAGTCCCACACAGTCTATATACTCGGAAAATAAGTCCCACACAGTCTAGATACTCGGAAAATAAGTCCCACACAGTCTAGATACTCGGAAAATAAGTCCCACACAGTCTAGATACTCGGAAAATAAGTCCCACACAGTCTAGATACTCGGAAAATAAGTCCCACACAGTCTAGATACTCGGAAAATAAGTCCCACACAGTCTAGATACTCGGAAAATAAGTCCCACACAGTCTAGATACTCGGAAAATAAGTCCCACACAGTCTAGATACTCGGAAAATAAGTCCCACACAGTCTAGATACTCGGAAAATAAGTCCCACACAGTCTAGATACTCGGAAAATAAGTCCCACACAGTCTAGATACTCGGAAAATAAGACCACACAGTCTAGATACTCGGAAAATAAGTCCCACACAGTCTAGATACTCGGAAAATAAGTCCCACACAGTCTAGATACTCGGAAAATAAGTCCCACACAGTCTAGATACTCGGAAAATAAGTCCCACACAGTCTAGATACTCGGAAAATAAGTCCCACACAGTCTAGATACTCGGAAAATAAGTCCCACACAGTCTAGATACTCGGAAAATAAGTCCCACACAGTCTAGATACTCGGAAAATAAGTCCCACACAGTCTAGATACTCGGAAAATAAGTCCCACACAGTCTAGATACTCGGAAAATAAGTCCCACAGTCTAGACACTCGGAAAATAAGTCCCACACAGTCTATATACTCGGAAAATAAGTCCCACACAGTCTAGATACTCGGAAAATAAGTCCCACACAGTCTAGATACTCGGAAAATAAGTCCCACACAGTCTAGATACTCGGAAAATAAGTCCCACACAGTCTAGATACTCGGAAAATAAGTCCCACACAGTCTAGACACTCGGAAAATAAGTCCCACACAGTCTAGACACTCGGAAAATAAGTCCCACACAGTCTAGATACTCGGAAAATAAGTCCCCACACAGTCTAGACACTCGGAAAATAAGTCCCACACAGTCTAGACACTCGGAAAATAAGTCCCACACAGTCTAGACACTCGGAAAATAAGTCCCACACAGTCTAGACACTCGGAAAATAAGTCCCACACAGTCTAGACACTCGGAAAATAAGTCCCACACAGTCTAGACACTCGGAAAATAAGACCACAGTCTAGACACTCGGAAAATAAGTCCCACACAGTCTAGACACTCGGAAAATAAGTCCCACACAGTCTAGACACTCGGAAAATAAGTCCCCACAGTCTAGACACTCGGAAAATAAGTCCTACACAGTCTAGACACTCGGAAAATAAGTCCCACACAGTCTAGATACTCGGAAAATAAGTCCCACACAGTCTAGATACTCGGAAAATAAGACCACACAGTCTAGACACTCGGAAAATAAGTCCCACACAGTCTAGACACTCGGAAAATAAGTCCCACACAGTCTAGATACTCGGAAAATAAGTCCCACACAGTCTAGATACTCGGAAAATAAGTCCCACACAGTCTAGATACTCGGAAAATAAGTCCCACACAGTCTAGATACTCGGAAAATAAGTCCCACACAGTCTAGATACTCGGAAAATAAGTCCCACACGGTCTAGATACTCGGAAAATAAGTCCCAAACAGTCTAGATACTCGGAAAATAAGTCCCACACAGTCTAGATACTCGGAAAATAAGTCCCACACAGTCTAGATACTCGGAAAATAAGTCCCACACAGTCTAGATACTCGGAAAATAAGTCCCACACAGTCTAGATACTCGGAAAATAAGTCCCACACAGTCTAGATACTCGGAAAATAAGTCCCACACAGTCTAGATACTCGGAAAATAAGTCCCACACAGTCTAGATACTCGGAAAATAAGTCCCACACAGTCTAGATACTCGGAAAATAAGTCCCACACAGTCTAGATACTCGGAAAATAAGTCCCACACAGTCTAAATACTCGGAAAATAGTGCCCTCTCCCCCCCCCAAAAAAAAAATAAAAAAAATAAAATAAAAAAAGGAAAGGAAAAAGAGGAAAAAAGAAAAGAAAACAAATAGGAAAAGTGGGGATTGGGCCTGAGTAAATAGATACATAGATAGATAGATAGATAGATAGATTTTTCTCTCAGGATATACAGAAATACAACTATAAAAACAAATCGAAAATAATTCCGCATCAAAGCGGAGCAAAAATCTGTAAACAAAGACTTTTCGCTCATGTGTATTCGCGTTATTCTTTTGGTTTTATTATTTTGACTAGAGAGATAACCGACTATTAAGGGAGCCCAGGCGGTATTGTGCAGCTTAATTTACTGGTTCGGCTCAATGGTTTAAGGAGGGGGTTTAGTTTGCTCTCTAAACCTCCATCAAACTTTAAAAAACACCCACAAGACCCCCCTTCAATATAAATTTGTACATTTTTCGGTAGAAAAATGCCCCGGCCGAAGGCCGATTCCTTTTCAAATACAGGCTCTCTATCGCTCGCCAGGAAAAAAAAATCGACAAAATAATAGTACGAAAGGTCTTAATATTGGCAAAGGAATGGGGCAAAAGGTCTGAAAATCGCCAAACTAATGAGGCAAATGTCTTGAAATCTCATAACTTATAGGGCTAAACATGAGGGAGGAGGAGGAGGAGGAAAACCAACTGCCTCCCCTAAATTAGCAAAAATAACGTAACTTTTGAGCGCTACCGTACCATGATCTGTCCCTGGAAAATGTAGATGTGACAACAAATGTACAGTCGTTGCCAGAAATACCTTAAAGGTGGGGGCTCATGGGTTGAGATAAACATGGAATGATAATCGCCAAGCTGTACATAATTATCTTGCAAAATGCAATGGCACTGAAATAATTATTAACAATGGTATAAAGGATTTTGTGGATCGTCTATACCGGGCCTGTGACGTCATAGTGACGTCACACCAGTATCCTTATCGTAGACTGGATGGTGCACTTACACTCTTGTGACGTCACAGGCCCGGTATAGACGATCCACATAATCCTTTATACCATTGTTAATAATTATTTCAGTGCCATTGCATTTTGCAAGATAATTATGTACAGCTTGGCGATTATCATTCCATGTTTATCTCAAACCATGAGCCCCCACCTTTAAGGGGGCCCACCTCGCTTATTTTCTCTCTTTCTCTCCCTCTCTCTTTGGCTTGTATCCATTCGGCCCCATTCAGCCTACTGTTTTGAGACGTTTATCCCCATCCAGGTGTCGATTTACCGCTCGCCAGCCTATATATATATTTTTGTTTTGACAGCAAGCTAAATTTGTACATTTTTCGATAGAAAAATGTCTCCGGCGAAGCCGGATTTCTCCATACAATGATGGCTCGCTATCGCTCGCCAGGAAGAAATCGACACCTGGATGGGGATAAACTTCTTAAAACAGTTGGTTGAATGGGGCCGAATGGATACAAGCCAGGGAAAGAGAGAAAGATAAATAGAGCCGGTGACCCCCCTTAAGACCTCCAGAGTGTACTGTATAAACCAAACGATCACCATTACCCTTTACTGTTACGATACCTTTATTATTACCCTTTACTGTTACGATACCTTTATTATTACCCTTTACTGTTACGATACCTTTATTATTACCCTTTACTGTTACGATACCTTTATTATTACCCTTTACTGTTACGATACCTTTATTATTACCCTTTACTGCTACGATACCTTTATTAGTATGGTAACTGAGGTGGAATGATGGAGTTGAAAGGTGTATATATGATGGAAATTGGTGTTGGGTGGGAGGAGGGGCGCCAGTTGAAAAGGGACAGAGGTGCATAGGGGCGATTCATTCGTGACCGGGTATCATGATTTCTGCAGGATTCGAAGTTGCATAATAAATCGTAAGCAGTGTCCACCATCCTTTAACTGTCTTCGTGGTGCAATGCATAAGGTGTTGATTTTCGGTGTGAGCGTCCTGGGTTCGAATCCACAGACTGCCACATGTGTTTGTAAATTTCATTAATCGATTTTAGGAGTATGGTTGGTTGTTGGAAGGAACATAATAATTGATATTGGTTCAGGAGTAATTTATCGAGAGGAATTTCCTAGTGGTTAAGGCCCCATTAATTGCTCTTTCCATTCACATATGCATAGCCTACGTGAGTTGCAGTTGGGATGTGTGTACAACTGTACATGCTTAGATTGATATGCAGGATTCGAAGTTGCATAATAAATCGTAAGCAGTGTCCACCATCCTTTAACTGTCTTCGTGGTGCAATGCATAAGGTGTTGATTTTCGGTGTGAGCGTCCTGGGTTCGAATCCACGGACTGCCACATGTGTTTGTAAATTTCATTAATCGATTTTAGGAGTAGAGTTGGTTGTTGGAAGGAACATAATAATAGATATATTGATAGATAGACTACATAAACACAATTTCTGAGATTCATTATACTTTAGTCAGTTTAAAATGCCGTACGATAACCAATTTTTCGACTATCCAGAAAGTTGATAAACGTTTCTCATTGGTATTCAAGATGATTCTACTTATTTGAATTAACCATTTACGAATAGGAAATATATTGTCCCAAATGTCATCTTAAATTAAGGGGAGATATCGACTTGAGGGATTTTTTTCTGGACCCCTTTCTCCCTCATGTTTACCCCCATTCCTTTTGAGATTTTAAGACAGTCGCCCCATTAGTTTGGCGATTTTAAGAACTTTCGCCCCATTTCCGTCAATTTTAAGACCTTTCGTGCAATTTAGGTGTCGATTTTATCCTGGCGAGCGATAGCGAGCCTGTAATTTAAGAGGAACCGGTTTTCAGCCGGGACATTTTTCTACCGAAAAATGTACGAATTTATCTTGAAAGGGGCTCAAGGGGGTGTTATCTTAAGCTTGATGGATATCTAGAGACCAAACTAAAAACCTCCCCTTAAGTAGAATCACCATGAGAAATGTCTATCAACTCTCTGGATGTTTGAAATTGGTTGCCAAAATGTAATTTGGGACTGACAAAAGGTATATTGAGACCCAGTAATTTGCTTTCTGTAGCTCCCTCGGTTATCATAATAGTTCGTCAGTGTAACATAATGGCGCCAGGAATGCCTGTAGAGTCGCGTTAATAAGTGATGTCTCGGCACCAATTATGTTTTGATCAATAATTGGTATCGGCAATATTAACACATGATTTATTCCTTTTGAGTGAGATATACAACCATGTTCCTTCACCTTCCTACCCTATTCAACATCTGACAGACATTAATACAGCACAGAGCAAGCCAAACGCAATGCCAGCTGAGCCATGACTTATTAGCGCGACCGTACTCGCCCTACTCAACATCTGACGGACATTAATACAACACAGAGCAAGCCAAATGTAATGACAGCTGAGACATGACTTATTAGCGCGACCGTACCCACCCTACTCAACATCTGACAGACATTAATACAGCACAGAGCAAGCCAAATGTAATGACAGCTGAGACATGACTTATTAGCGCGACCGCACCCACCCCATTCAACATCTGACAGACATTAATACAGCACAGAGCGAGCCAAACGTAATGCCAGCTGAGACATGACTAATTACCTGATTGTACAGTCATGAACCATAATAACGGCACACCCATTTGCATCTGTATCCAAACCCAAGCGAGACAATCCAATGTTCTGTTATATCTGTTCAGAGGCTTCACAACTTGGCTTTAAGGGGGGTAACCGGCTTTTTATATCATTCTCTCCTTTTCTATCTTTCTCTGGCTTGTATCCATTCGGCCCCATTCAGCCTACTGTTTTAGGACGTTTACCCCCATCCAGGTGTCAATATTTTCCTGGAGAGCGGTAGCGAGCCAGCATATATATATTTTGTTGTTTTACAACTAGCTAAATTTTTACAATTTTCGATAGAAAATTTCTCCGGCGAAGCCGGATTTCTCCATACAATGCTGGCTCGCTATCGCTCGCCAGGAAGAAATCGACACCTGGATGGGGATAAACGTCTTAAACCAGTTGGCTGAATGGGGCCGAATGGATACAAGCCAGAGAAAGAGAGAAAAGGAGAGAAAGACAAAAAAAAAAAGCCGGTGACCCCCCTTAAATTAATAGAATCAGCATTCCCATTAAGTTTCCTTAGTTTATCGTGCACATATTATCACTCGCCGCATAATACTGCTGGAAAAATAAGTTACATAATAGTTCGAAGTATTGCCACAAGTTTAAAGGTATTCCTGGAAAAATGGTATTAATTACCCACTAATTCCTAACAGAGATCCTGTAGTAAGAGAGAATGGTCAGCTTTATCTTAGGACGCCATTTTGTTGCCTCAATTATCGAAGAATGGAGCTTTAAGTTTATTTGTTCCGGGTGTGGTGTCCCGAGTTCGAATCCCGGGAGGACCATATGCTTTCATTAGTGTATTCAAGTACATTGTTGGGGTTTGTAATTGATGATTAATGTTAAGAACGGGGTGTTACTTATTAATATATATATATATATATATATATATATATATATATATATATATATATATTTTTTTTTTGGGTCGTGTAAACTGTGCATCCAAAGACCAAATTATACATCCTGTACCAGTGTTCACCAATGTTTGTTATCAATATGGAGATATTTGAGCACAAAAAGAGGAAAATATCACCAGCGGCACCAAAATGGCGGAGTTTGGCCGATCTATGTTACTATAGGATCTCTAGCTCCTAGTTTTGCCGGGTCACCGGCTTTTTCTTTAAATCTTTCTCTCCTTTTTTCTCTTTCCCTGGTTTGTATCCATTCGGCCCCATTCAGCCAACTGTTTTAAGACGTTTATCTCCATCCAGGTGTCGATTTCTTCCTGGCGAGCGATAGCGAGCCAGCATTGTATGAAGAAATCCAGCTTCGCCGGAGACATTTTTCTATCGAAAAATGTACAAATTTAGCTTGCTGTCAAAACAAAAATATTTATATGCTGGCTCGCCACCGCTCGCCAGCAAAATAGTGACACCTGGATGGGGGGTAAACGTCTTAAAACAGTAGGCTGAATGGGGCCGAATGGATACAAGCCAAAGAGAGAGGGAGAGAAAGAGAAAAAAGCGAGGTGGGCTCCCTTAATTAATCTGTCTTATTTGTAATTGCAACTAACAAACACCGATCGTAATATATTACCTTAAATAAGGGGAGATTTCCACCTGGAGGATTTTTTTCTGAACCTCTTTCTCCCTCATGTTTAGCCCCATTGCTTGTGAGATTTAAAGACGCTTGCCCCATTAGTTTGGCGATTTTAAGAACCCTTGCCCCATTTCGGTCAATTTAAAGACCATTCGTGCCATTTAGGTGTCGATTTTTTCCTGGCGAGCGATAGCGAGTATGTAATTTAAGGGGAACCGGCCTTCGGCCGGGACATTTTGCTACCGAAAAATGTACAAATTTATCTTGAAAGGGGGTTTAGGGGGAGTAATTTTAAGCTTGATGGAAGTCTAGGGAATCAACTAAAAACCTCCCCTTAAAAAATTAAGTTCTAAATATTGACATGAGTGTGCTTAGTTTGCGTTGCCACTAATACACACCGATTTTAACCCTTTGAAGCTCTGACGCGTTTTAGCAGTTTATTTTGGCTATCATTAGACGATTTTATGCAGCTTAGGAAGTATCTGTGGGTATTAAAAGGGTAAATACTATCTCAATCAACGCTTTGACCTCCATATACCGTTACTAATCTGAATAAAATCGTCTAATAGTAGCCAACAACAGAACAGAAACGCGTATTGGAGCTTGAAAGGGTTAAGATATTAATGGAAGAAGAATGCCCCAAGAGTTCCAAGTATTGCTGTGAGTTTGTACAGCTTTCTTTACAACTAAAGCCGGTATCACACGAGCACTTTTTCCCTCCAAATATATCCTCAACACTGGTCTGGCAGCTTATGAAGTCAACATTTATATCATTTCAATCACCTAAATTGATCTATCACCAGTCTAGTTTCCGATACCAGTGCAAAATATTCCAGAAATGTTGCCAGAAAAATGTTGATCATCAAATGTTGACTATAAAAGCTCTATTGTGATACCGGCTTAACAACACCAATCGTCAAGATATTGTCGGAAATAATGTTCGATATTTGTTAGACATCAAGGAACAATAAAGCTACGGCAAGACTCTTCACAACTTGTCCGTGAGATCTGTTCTATATTATTGTCACAACTTCTATACAGGACCCTGGCGGCAGTGTCACACAAGCGATGTTAGCGGTAGATATTATCGGAGTCATAGAATACACGTCAAAGGAGTATACAGCCATGGAGAGATATTTTCAATCCATCATGGCAGATCTTGGAATTGGTGAGTCCATAGTTTGTATGGGCAAAACAAGCCTGGGATAAAATATATAGTTCAATAAATCACAAATCGCTGGTTTGGCTGGAGAAAATAATGTCTTGCCAAAAATTACATCAATGTTGTTTAGAATTCCACAACTAGAACTAAAGTTACAATTTACTCATAGACTAGACCAAGAAATAGAATAATTTCAAAATAATTTCATGTTTAAAAGTAAAATTATAGAAAAAAACAGTTATCTGACAAATTACTTTACTGTAGCCTACAAATCGTAGCGAAACTCCAGACTGCGATAAAACCGTGCACCTAAATGCCTGGTGTGACATTGCCTAATTACTAAGGGTACCTGAGCCAACACTGCGGTACACAGCCTTACCTCGAGGCTGGCCTGGGGGAATGTATAACTTGTTGCGTCTCTCCTAGTGCCTGTTCACTCACTCACACGGTTAACTAGATATGTATAATCCTACCCGGCGTCTCGACGAGAGAGAGAAAATAAATACACTGTTACATGAAAATACGAAAGTAGTTTTGAAACTTGCGTTTCCTATGGGTTTTCCAAACATACATTATATATATATATATATTTGTCTTTTAAAGAGACATAAGTAGTTCCTATGTCGAGATTTGTCTACTGAATTGGCAGTTAGTTGCACCCTGGAGGGGAAGTGTTAGTGAATCTGAGATGTGTTGGTGTCTGATTGAGGACTAGTAGTAGCCTGCCCACTTTGGGGTGCCAGGCTCACTCTGCTGGCGGCGACGATGTGAGTGGGGAGGGAGTGTGGGGTGGGTCAGCTAGGGTAGGTCAGCAAGGTGGTGCATTGTGGGAGTGATGTCGCCGCCAGCGTGGGTGACGCTACAGGTCCGGATGTGGTGGCAAGTCGTCCTGGGACCCGACATTCTCTACCTTGTGCTGCCGCATGAGCTGGTGGCGACGTGCTGTCTCACTTCGGGAGGGCTGCAGCCGCCGCTCCCCACCGTTACGACTGGAGCCGCTGCGGACGGAGCCATGGCGGGCGGAGGAGTGTTGACGCTGGTGAGAACGACGGGCGGCTGCAGCGCTGGCAGTGTCAATGGTTTCACTGCGGCGCACACGACGATTGGTCCTGGGGCGGTGGGGTTCTCTGAAGGATCCTCCTGTGGTGGCACGGCTGGAATCAGCGGCCAGATCGTGAGAACCCCAAGTGTCCCGGGATCCACCCAAGGACCCCAGTGCCAGGTGGTCTGAGGTAGACGTTTGCTTATCTACCATTATTCCTGGTAGACCCAGTAAAGGTGTAGCAGGAGACACTACACCAGGGTCAGGACTAGTGCCACTTGGGCCTGGACTGGGACTAGGGCGTGATGTACTAGGTGAGCGGCTTTGATCCCTAACAGCCAGTGTGATCGGGCAGCATTGAGGCAGGTGAAGGTCAAGGGCTAGTGATCCTTGACTGCCCCTTCCTGCCTGATGAACACCTGTGGCTGAGGCCCCCAGCTCCATTTCCTCTTCACCCCGAGTACCTATAAGAGCTGGATATGCAGCTGCATATACCTCCCGTACAGCTGGGTTATCGACAGACATGGCCTGGCGAGGAAGACTAATGGGAGCGAGGCCTTGGCGAGGGCTAGCAGGTCGCTGTGAGGGCCGCGATGACACACGCAGCACTCGGGGTGGTTCAACCAGGCGTCTTTCACCCTGTTGGAAGGGTGGCATCAGGGAAGGTGCTGAAGGACACTTCACCAGGTGTGGTCGTGAACCTCTTCTTCCATCATAATACTCAGCGGCAGAATCAATACTTGTTTGTAATGTTTTTGAGAACTGTATGAAAGCAAAAGTCATGGCACGGCGTGACATTTCCCGCCCCCCTCCCCCACTACCGTGCTCCTGTGAATGTCGTGACCCCCCTCCACATACCGCCAGAGCCTCCCAGCGGGTCTGACAGGACGAGTGCCGTACCGCACCCTCCTCCTCCCGCCCCGCACGCTCGGGGAAGGTCTTGCGGAATCTGGCCGGCACAATTTTAGCTGCACTGTCCCGGGCCTCGAAGGTCATCACACACGCTGCCACGATCACGAACCCTGTGGAACATCCGTGTGTTAGACAATCATGGTAGATGTTTATAGAGACATGCTTACATACATACAGCAAGGAGAGAGACAAGCAATATATTTGGTTGCACGAGATCTTGAAACAAGGTGGGGGACAGAGGAAGGAGTACAGAGTGAGGAAGTGAAATGTAGGGAGAGGTGTCGGGACTTAACCCAACATGCATTATCATTTAATATAGCAGAATAAAATGTTGTTGGGGATGGACAGACAAACAGTCAACAGTAACACGGAATGCATTTTGGGAATATTTCAGCCACATTGGTCAAACTTGGTTATTCAGAATCTTGATCTGATTGCATAGCTAATAAACATCCATACCTGTTACGCGCCAGGGCTATTATATCTTATGACAAACACAAAACCCTTAAGGGAGCCCACCTCGCTTTTTTATCTTTCTCTCCCTCTCTCTTTGGCTTGTATCCATTCGGCCCCATTCAGCCTACTGTTTTAAGACGTTTACCCCCATCCAGGTGTCAATAGTTTCCTGGAGAGCGATAGCGAGCCAGAATATATATATTTTTGTTTTGACAGCAACCTAAATTTGTACATTATTCGATAGAAAAATGTCTCCGGCGAAGCCGGATTTCACCATATAATGCTGGCTCGCTATCGCTTACCAGGAAGATATCGACACCTGGATGGGGATAAACATATTAAAACAATGGGGCCAAATGGATACAAGCCAGGGAAAGAGAGAAAAGGAGAGAAAGATAAAAAAAAAACGGTTACCCCCATTTATAAATTATATAACATCCTAATATTATTTTAAGATACTAGATTACTTGTTGAAAATGGCACATGTTGGAATATACCATCATTCAATGCGAGTATAGTCCCCACTAATATGAAACACATATCTCAACTAATACATTCAAAACGAAACAATCATTCAAAAATAATGTGAAATACAGCTTTGCCACACTTTACACCACAGACCAAGACAGGTAGTGTATAAGTATGAGAGGTGTTGTAAGGAAGGTGTTGCAAGGGTGAGACAGGTGTTGTAGGGGTAAGACAGGTGTTGTAAGGGTAAGACAGGTGTTGTAAGGGTAAGACAGGTGTTGTAAGGGTAAGACAGGTGTTGTAAGGGTAAGACAGGTGTTGTAAGGGTAAGACAGGTGTTGTAAGGGTGAGACAGGTGTTGTAGGGGTAAGACAGGTGTTGTAAGGGTAAGACAGGTGTTGTAAGGGTAAGACAGGTGTTGTAAGGGTAAGACAGGTGTTGTAAGGGTAAGACAGGTGTTGTAAGGGTAAGACAGGTGTTGTAAGGGTAAGACAGGTGTTGTAAGGGTAAGACAGGTGTTGTAAGGGTAAGACAGGTGTTGTAAGGGTGAGACAGGTGTTGTAAGGGTAAGACAGGTGTTGTAAGGGTAAGACAGGTGTTGTAAGGGTAAGACAGGTGTTGTAAGGGTAAGACAGGTGTTGTAAGGGTAAGACAGGTGTTGTAAAGGTGAGACAGGTGTTGTAAAGGTGAGACAGGTGTTGTAAGGGTGAGACAGGTGTTGTAGGGGTAAGACAGGTGTTGTAAGGGTAAGACAGGTGTTGTAAAGGTAAGACAGGTGTTGTAAAGGTAAGACAGGTGTTGTAAGGGTAAGACAGGTCTTGTAAAGGTAAGACAGGTGTTGTAAGGGTAAGACAGGTGTTGTAAGGGTAAGGCAGGTGTTGTAAGGGTAAGACATGTGTTGTAAGGGTAAGACAGGTGTTGTAAAGGTAAGACAGGTGTTGTAAAGGTAAGACAGGTGTTGTAAGGGTAATACAGGTGTTGTAAGGGTAAGACAGGTGTTGTAAGGGTAAGACAGGTGTTGTAAGGGTAAGACAGGTGTTGTAAAGGTAAGACAGGTGTTGTAAAGGTAAGACAGGTGTTGTAAGGGTAAGACAGGTGTTGTAAGGGTAAGACAGGTGTTGTAAGGGTAAGACAGGTGTTGTAAGGGTAAGACAGGTGTTGTAAGGGTAAGGCAGGTGTTGTAAAGGTAAGACAGGTGTTGTAAGGGTAAGACAGGTGTTGTAAGGGTAAGGCAGGTGTTATAAGGGTAAGACAGGTGTTGTAAGGGTAAGACAGGTGTTGTAAGGGTAAGACAGGTGTTGTAAAGGTAAGACAGGTGTTGTAAGGGTAAGACAGGTGTTGTAAGGGTAAGGCAGGTGTTGTAAGGGTAAGACAGGTGTTGTAAGGGTAAGACAGGTGTTGTAAGGGTAAGACAGGTGTTGTAAGGGTAAGACAGGTGTTGTAAGGGTAAGGCAGGTGTTGTAAGGGTAAGACAGGTGTTGTAAGGGTAAGACAGGTGTTGTAAGGGTAAGACAGGTGTTGTAAAGGTAAGACAGGTGTTGTATGGGTAAGACAGGTGTTGTATGGGTAAGACAGGTGTTGTAAGGGCGAGACAGGTGTTGTAAGGGCGAGACAGGTGTTGTAAGGGTAAGACAGGTGTTGTAAGGGTAAGACAGGTGTTGTAAGGGTAAGACAGGTGTTGTAAGGGTGAGACAGGTGTTGTAAGGGTAAGACAGGTGTTGTAAGGGTAAGACAGGTGTTGTAAGGGTAAGGCAGGTGTTGTAAGGGTAAGACAGGTGTTGTAAGGGTAAGGCAGGTGTTGTAAGGGTAAGACAGATGTTGTAAGAGTAAGACAGGTGTTGTAAGGGTAAGACAGGTGTTGTAAGAAAGAGTAAGACAGGTGTTGTAAGGGTAAGACAGGTGTTGTAAGGGTAAGACAGGTGTTGTAAGGGTAAGGCAGGTGTTGTAAGGGTAAGACAGATGTTTACAGGTGTTACAAAGGGTACAGCCAGAGGAAATTTGCTCATCCAACGACTAACTCCCAGGAATAGTATGGTTAAGGGGACATGGTTCACTTTTTGGGCGATTTCTGCATGTATTCATTATTTTTCTAGTTTCCTCCCTAGACCTCCATCAAATTAAAAAAAACATCCATTAGATCCTCCTTCTAGATTAATTTGCACATTTTTCGGTAGAAAAATGTCCCGGCCAAAGGCTTGGTCTTCCAACATTACAGGCTCACTATCGTTCGCCAGGGAAAAAATCGACACCTAAATAGCACGAAAGGTCTAAATATTGACGAAGAAATGGGGCGAAAGGTCTTAAAATCGATTAACTAATGGGGCACAGATCTTAACATCTGAAAACTAATGTGGCTAAACATGAGGGAGAAAGTTTCTGGCAACATTTCTGTAATAGTTAGCCCTGGTATAGGAAACTAGACTGATAGTAGATTAAGTTAGGTAACAGAAAAATATTAAATGTTGATCTCACAAGCTGCCAGACCAGTGTTGAGGATAAATGTTGAGTGAAAAAGCGCTCGTGTGATACCGGCTTAAACCTCATTAGTTTGGCGATTTTAAGACCCTTGTTGTGCCATTTAGGTGTCGATTTTAAGACCCTTGTTGTGCCATTTAGGTGTCGATTTTAAGACCCTTGTTGTGCCATTTAGGTGTCGATTTTAAGACCCTTGTTGTGCCATTTAGGTGTCGATTTTAAGACCCTTGTTGTGCCATTTAGGTGTCGATTTTAAGACCCTTGTTGTGCCATTTAGGTGTCGATTTTAAGACCCTTGTTGTGCCATTTAGGTGTCGATTTTAAGACCCTTATTGTGCCATTTAGGTGTCGATTTTAAGACCCTTGTTGTGCCATTTAGGTGTCGATTTTAAGACCCTTGTTGTGCCATTTAGGTGTCGATTTTAAGACCCTTGTTGTGCCATTTAGGTGTCGATTTTAAGACCCTTATTGTGCCATTTAGGTGTCGATTTTAAGACCCTTGTTGTGCCATTTAGGTGTCGATTTTAAGACCCTTGTTGTGCCATTTAGGTGTCGATTTTAAGACCCTTGTTGTGCCATTTAGGTGTCGATTTTAAGACCCTTGTTGTGCCATTTAGGTGTCGATTTTAAGACCCTTGTTGTGCCATTTAGGTGTCGATTTTAAGAACCTTGTTGTGCCATTTAGGTGTCGATTTTAAGACCCTTGTTGTGCCATTTAGGTGTCGATTTTAAGACCCTTGTTGTGCCATTTAGGTGTCGATTTTAAGACCCTTGTTGTGCCATTTAGGTGTCGATTTTAAGACCCTTGTTGTGCCATTTAGGTGTCGATTTTAAGACCCTTGTTGTGCCATTTAGGTGTCGATTTTAAGACCCTTGTTGTGCCATTTAGGTGTCGATTTTAAGAACCTTGTTGTGCCATTTAGGTGTCGATTTTAAGACCCTTGTTGTGCCATTTAGGTGTCGATTTTAAGACCCTTGTTGTGCCATTTAGGTGTCGATTTTAAGACCCTTGTTGTGCCATTTAGGTGTCGATTTTAAGACCCTTGTTGTGCCATTTAGGTGTCGATTTTAAGACCCTTGTTGTGCCATTTAGGTGTCGATTTTAAGACCCTTGTTGTGCCATTTAGGTGTCGATTTTAAGACCCTTGTTGTGCCATTTAGGTGTCGATTTTTGTTCTCCAGGCGAGCGATTTCAAGCATATGAGGAACCGGTCTTAGGCTGGGACATTTTTCCACCGACAAATGTACAAATTTATCTAAAGCATGATGGAGGTCTTGGGAGGAAACTATAGAAAGTAATAAATAAATATATAAATCAGCAAATATATAAAAACCTGCCCTTAATTAATGGGAGATTGGCCTTCGGCCGAGACATTTTTCTACCGAAAAATTTACAAACGTAGCTTGAAGGGGGTTTGGGGGAAGATTATTTAGTTTGAAGGCAGTCTGGAAATACGCCTACCCAAGTCTAAACTAAACTAAAAATACATTGTTCGAAAAAGTCAAATAAAATTACAACCGTCAATAATAATTAGGCAAACTATCATAAGAGCCCCAGATAGCGTTAAGGGGGTATCACACGAGCGCTTTCATCGTCAACTTTCGATCGTTAAAACAGTTTCCGGCAACATTCTTTATGATGTTTTGTATTGATATTTTAAGGTAATCAGGAGGTATATACTGTATATACCCCTTACATTCGTCTAGATATTAGGTTACCATAGAGCGGTTGGGGGTATGTACACTCGGTCCAAGAAGTATCTGCACCCCTACGCTGATCATCTGGTGTGTACAGCTTGATAGGGTTGGCACCTCTGCCTGCAACTATATCTATGTGTCAGAGAGGATGGTCTCTGACACATGGATATAGTTGCAGGCAGAGGTGCCAACCCTACCGAGCTGTACACACCAGATGATCAGCATAGGGGTGCAGATACTTCTTGGAGCGAGTGTACATGCTTAGATTAATATGCAGTATTCGAGAATGCATAATATATCGTAGGCTTGTGCATAAACCATTAACTGTCTTGATAACGTAATGCTTAGTGTGCGGAAATTCGGTGTGCATATCCTAGGTTCGAGTCCTTGGAGTACCACATGTATGCATTACTTCTCATTGGTTTCACTAGTTAGGTTAATTTGTAAATTAATTGGTGGGTTGGTGAAGAACAATATGATTGTAAATAACCGAGTGGCTGCACAACTTAAATTTAGAAACTCCTAGACCAGAATTGTCGAAGAAAGTTGAAGGAAAAAGCGCTCGTGTGATACTGTGTGAACTTACCTTACATCAGCTGTCTATAAGAGCTTAGTATAAATATAAACACTAGTCTGGAATTAACAACCTATTTTAGTTTCGTCGTCATTTACAGAGGAAAGCACCCGCCATTTAACTCATTATTTTCCCTTATTCTGTCCAGCTCACTAACCCAAGAGTGAATCCGTTTTCATAGTCCTTGTTCTACTGTACTTTACTTATAAACTGTGGATTTCCCTTCCCAGTCCATTTATCTTCCGTGCTATGAATTAAAGTATTTCAAGTTCCGTTGTCCAGGCATTTTCACCCTAATTTGCCTTGAATTCGGCTATTTATAATTGTTTGTGTTCAACTTCAAGATGCACTAGATACAGTCAGTCTTGATTTATGTCTCCTACTTTCACACACACACACACTCACACACACATATATATATATATATATATATATATTTTTGTTTTCTTTCTATGTTGATGATTAAGACAAAAGGCAGAACTGCCTGTAACGAGTGCCTCCCCCAGTTGAAAGAGTGACAGGGCCAAAATTCAAGGAACATTCGAGCCAAAATGCCTAGACACACGGAGTTTGAAGCAATTTAAGTAATAGGAAGAGGAGAATATGGATTCAGGGAGAGAGTTCCAGAGCTCAGTTATTGAATAGAAGAAGGTTTGATAATATCGTTTCACTCCTGGATTGGGGAGCTGCACAGAGTAGGGATGGGATTGTGTTGCAAGACTACGTACTCTACGTAGAGGAGGTGGAATACACTGAGAGAGCTCTTAGGAACATTGATTATTGCAATAGCGGTAGAATAGCGAAAGAGATGCAACACTGCGGCGAAGAGAGAGAGATTGCAAAGAGTCAGTCAGTGGACGTGAGTTAATGAGACGAAAGGCTTTCTTTTCTACTTTGTCGAGAAGTGCTATGCGAGAGGATCCTCCCCACACATGCGAACAATACTCAATACATGGACGCACTGTCCCCTTGCACAGAGCATATACTATATATATATATAAAATGTAATACCAAGGCCCATACCTCCCAAATTTACGCTTATCCTTGTTTATTTTCAGAAATGATGATATTGGTGTTCTGGTGGAATATAGAACTTACCAAACAACTAATTCAAAGGAGACACAATACACCCATTCAAAGTAGACACAATACACCCATTCAAAGTAGACACAATACACCCATTCAAAGTAGACACAATACACCCATTCAAAGTAGACACAATACACCCATTCAAAGTAGACACAATACACCCATTCAAAGTAGACACAATACACCCATTCAAAGTAGACACAATACACCCATTCAAAGTAGACACAATACACCCATTCAAAGTAGACACAATACACCCATTCAAAGTAGACACAATACACCCATTCAAAGTAGACACAATACACCCATTCAAAGTAGACACAATACACCCATTCAAAGTAGACACAATACACCCATCCAAAGTAGACACAATACACCCATCCAAAGTAGACACAATACACCCATTCAAAGTAGACACAATACACCCATTCAAAGTAGACACAATACACCCATTCAAAGTAGACACAATACACCCATTCAAAGTAGACACAATACACCCATTCAAAGTAGACACAATACACCCATCCAAAGTAGACACAATACACCCATTCAAAGTAGACACAATACACCCATTCAAAGTAGACACAATACACCCATTCAAAGTAGACACAATACACCCATTCAAAGTAGACACAATACACCCATTCAAAGTAGACACAATACACCCATTCAAAGTAGACACAATACACCATTCAAAGTAGACACAATACACCCATTCAAAGTAGACACAATACACCCATCCAAGTAGACACAATACACCCATTGAAAGTAGACACAATACACCCATTCAAAGTAGACACAATACACCCATTCAAAGTAGACACAATACACCCATTCAAAGTAGACACAATACACCCATTCAAAGTAGACACAATACACCCATTCAAAGTAGACACAATACACCCATTCAAAGTAGACACAATACACCCATTCAAAGTAGACACAATACACCCATTCAAAGTAGACACAATACACCCATTCAAAGTAGACACAATACACCCATTCAAAGTAGACACAATACACCCATTCAAAGTACACACAATACACCCATTCAAAGTAGACACAATACACCCATTCAAAGTAGACACAATACACCCATTCAAAGTAGACACAATACACCCATTCAAAGTAGACACAATACACCCATTCAAAGTAGACACAATACACCCATTCAAAGTAGACACAATACACCCATTCAAAGTAGACACAATACACCCATTCAAAGTAGACACAATACACCCATCCAAAGTAGACACAATACACCCATTCAAAGAAGACACAATACACCCATTCAAAGTAGACACAATACACCCATTCAAAGTAGACACAATACACCCATTCAAAGTAGACACAATACACCCATTCAAAGTAGACACAATACACCCATTCAAAGTAGACACAATACACCCATTGAAAGTAGACACAATACACCCATTCAAAGTAGACACAATACACCCATTCAAAGTAGACACAATACACCCATTCAAAGTAGACACAATACACCCATTCAAAGTAGACACAATACACCCATTCAAAGTAGACACAATACACCCATTCAAAGAACTTCATGAAAACTAAAACACAACTTCTCATCAGGAGCAGTGGTTCCATATAGGTCCGGGATTATGGGGTGTTGGTGCCGAGGGGGAGTTTGTGAGTATTGTCAACGTTACAGGATAGCTCTTAAGGGGAGATATCGACTTGAGGGATTTTTTTCTGGACCCCTTTCTCCCTCATGTTTAGCCCCATTGTTTTTGAGATTTTAAGACAGTCGCCCCATTAGTTTGGCGATTTTAAGAACTTTCGCCCCATTTCCGTCAATTTTAAGACCTTTCGTGCAAATTAGGTGTCGATTTTATCCTGGCGAGCGATAGCGAGCCTGTAATTTAAGAGGAACCGGCTTTCAGCAGGGACATTTTTCTACCGAAAAATGTACAAATTTATCTTGAAAGGGGGTCAAGGGGGTGTAATCTTAAGCTTGATGGATATCTAGAGACCAAACTAAAAACCTCCCCTTAAATGGAACACGGTCCTTGGTATTTGTTTCTCCTTCCTTCATTCCTTTATGTATATATATATATATATATATATATATATATATATATATATATATATATATATATACTGTATATAATCATAAATTCTTTCACACCAACAAATATTACTAGACTTATTTCCAATCTCCATAGATCTAGACTTATTTCCAATCTCCATACAGGGAATCTAGATCTAGACTTATTTCCAATCTCCATACAGGGAATCATTGCGTTATGACATTTCATATTGGCTGGACTGAAATAATACAATACCTAACATTTGCATGATATTATTAAACTTCTATTTATCTGTTGGAGTTACTAACTGGTTACTGTAGGCCTTGGTGAGCGTATGACCCCCTTAGACGGTACACTCGGATACCATAGTCTCTCTAGCCCACTCATACACATTCCTGGACTTCATCTATTTCATAATTATGGAAGTATATTTCTGGCAACGAATTTATGAATACAATGTTCTATAAATCAACTACAAAATTATATATATACTATTTATTCAAAAGCAAGTTCTATCCAAAAATAAATCTATATTGTTACAATTGCATAAAGAAAAACATCGGGGGTCACGAATTCTTAAGGGGAGACTGACCTTTTTTTTTAGGTCTATTAATTAATTTATTCCTATATTTCTTAGTTTCCTCCCTAGACCTCCATCAAGCTTAGAAAAACACCCCCTAGACCCCCCTTCAAGATAGATTTGTACATTTTTCGGTAGAAAAATGTCCTGGCCAAAGGCCGATTCCTCCTAAAATTACAGGCTCGCTATCGCTCGCCAGGAAAAAATCAACACCTAAAAAGTACGATAGGTCTTAAAATGTATAACGAAATGGGACGAAAAGTCTTAAAATCGCCAAACATCTTAACATCTGAAAAATAATGGGGCTAAACATGAGGGAGAAAGGGGACCCGAAAAACGGTCCGCCTCCCCTTACGAGTGGACTAGAGACTAGGCACTATGGTATCCGAGCGTACGTAGCGATTCCTGGAGGTTTAATGGAGGTGTGAGGCAAAGCTCCAGGGACTCCCACCATTGTTTGAGTTAAGGGAGCCCACCTCGCTTTTTTGTTTTCTCTTTCTCTCCCTCTCTCTTTGGCTTGTATTCATTCGGCCCCGTTCAGCCTACTGTTTTAAGACTTTTGCCCCCATCCAGGTGTCAATATTTTCCTGGCGAGCGGTAGCGAGGCAGCATATATGTATTTTTGTTTTGACAGCAAGCTAAATTTGTACATTTTTCGATAGAAAAATGTCTCCAGCGAAGCCGGATTTCTCCATACAATGCTGGCTCGCTCTCGCTCGCCAGGAAGAAATCGACACATGGATGGGGATAGACGTCTTAAAACAGTTGGGTTAATGGGGCTGAATGGATACAAGCCAAAGAGAGAGGGAGAGACAGAGAGAAAAAAAAAGCGAATTGGGCTCCCTTAATCCTTTCAATCCGGTGCCGATATTAACATTATATTCTACCTACCTCCAGACGATTTTATTCAGAGTAGAAATGGTCTGTGGGAGCCATAGGGTTATTTGTAACGGAGTACAACCCTTTGACTTTTAAGGGGAGGCAGACCGTTTTTCTGGACCCCCCTTCTCCCTAATGGTTAGCCCCACTAGTTTTGAGATTATAAGTCGTTCGGCCCATTAGTTTGGCGATTTTAACACCTTTCGGCCCATTTCGTTGTCAATTTTAAGACCTTTCGTGCCATTTAGGTGTCGATTATTTCCTGGCGAGCGATAGCGGGCCTGCAATTTTAAGAGGAATCAGCCTTAGGCCGGGACATTTTTCTACCGAAAAATGTACAAATATATCTTGAAGGGGGTCTAGGGGGTGTTTTTCTAAGCTTGATGGAGGTCTAGGGAGGAAACTAAACAAATATATGAATATATCAATTAGCCTAATAGACCAAACAAACGGTCAGTCTCCAATAAATGTCCTTTCTAAGTTGATTAAAGTCGTTCGGAGGTAGTCAGAATATAACATAACTTGGCTTCACGTAATCGAAAGGGTTGACATTCAATGTTAAACCTTTGCAGAACGATTTACGGATTGTAAGCAAATGACATTATAATTGGGAGAACTTGTCTTTCTTAACCCCTTGAAGCTCTGACGCGTTTCAGCAGTATATTTTGGCTATCATTAGACGATTTTATGCAGCTTAGGAAAGATCTGTGGGTATTGAAAGGGTAAAGATTCTCTCAATCAACCCTCTGACTTCCATATACCCTTCCTATTCTGAATAAAATCGTCTAATAATTACCAGAAAACAAAACAGAAATGCGTATTGGAGCTTGAAAGGGTTAATTAAGGCTTCCGTTTGTATGTAGGCTATAAAGATAAAGTTACTGGACACATCTATGGCTGGCATGTGTAATACTTCATATAGAAAAAAATATGATTCTTTTCTATATAGGCGTAAGGGACTAAAATTTCGAAATGATAACATTTTGCTGATGGTGAATAAAGTTCATATAGCCAAGCCAAGACAAAAATAATATAATGTATAACAGAGGAGAAAGCGTACGTATCTCCGACACGTTGAGTAGCCTGTTATTGTTTACGAAATTCCCTAGAAAGTGCATTCATTCGCAATATTTAAAGATTTGTGATATCCTATGCCAAAATATATTTCATAATTCCTAAATGCAGTTGAGAAATACTACTTATACTGCTCAACCACTCAATGCGGAATGCCGGTGCGATGTTGTAGGTTGTGTGTGTGTAAGTGTGAGAGTCCGAGTGTAGGGGTGAGACAGTGAAGCACGGGAACGAGGTGGCTTCAGAGATGGGGTCGTTTCGGGCCATGAGTGAGCACCGTGCCTCATGTGAAGGCAAGATGGCAGGTGCTCGTTGTACTCTACGTGCTTCACATGTCTCACTCCCTAGACTGGAACAAGACCTCACGGGCTTCACTGTTCATTGTAAAGCGGTGAATGTTAAGGCTCTCAGCCTATGCCCGAGAGGAAGTAAGTTGGAATATAGAAAAAAAAAAAAAAAAAAAAAAAAAGACATTTACAATCCTGACCTCCAGCCCTGTTCCTTTGTGTTGATAGGTTGCCAGCCTGTGCTTGGTAGACATTTTCCGCTAGTCTAGCGAATTGGTAGTGCTAACAGAAACTGCTCACTCTGCTTTGAAAGCAAACAAAACGTTCAACCTAGTGCCCCATTCAACCTAACAAAAAGCACTGCTGGACTAGCAGAGCACTGTGGCGAAGCAACTTTCAACAGGAACATAAAGGGCTGGACGTAGGGCCATGGTCAAACACATTTGTCGGCGCCCAACGGATCCACGGCGCCTTCTGACTCTGAGGGTTAAGGGAGCCCACCTCGCTTTTTGTCTCTGTCTCTCCCTCTCTCTTTGGCTTGTATCCACTCGGCCCCATTCAGCCTACTGTTTTAAGACGTTTACCTCCATCCAAGTGTCAATATTTTCCTGGCGAGCGGTAGCGAGCGAGCATATATATATTTTTGTTTTGACAGCAAGCTAAATTTGTAAATTTTTCGATAGAAAAATTTCTCCGGCGAAGCCGGATTTCTCTATACAATGCTGGCTCGCCATCGCTCGCCAGGAAGAAATCGACACCTGGATGGGGATAAACGTCTTAAAACAGTTGGCCGAATGGGGCCGAATGGATACAAGCCAAGGAAAAAGAGAAAAGGAGAGAAAGATAAAAAAAAAAAAAAAAAAAAAAAAACGGTGACCTAGCCTTAAAGGACCAATATGCTCCAGAATAAATACAGCATAATATTTATTTGAAGTCTATTGTATAATTATTAATTAAGTTTATGACATCAGAGTCACCCTTTGAAAAGGTCTTTGTCTCTAAAGATAGGGGCCCGAAGACATCGTGGACCTTTCGGGCACCATACGGTTATTCTTGGCTATAGCCAGATTGCGCTAGGTTGTGTTCTGGGGGAAATTTGGATAGATTCCTTGTTTGTATGACTTTGACAGTACTTGGTTTTATTACAATAACAATACTTGTTTGCTTGACACGTACATTATTTGTTTGTTTGATGTGTACAGTACTTGTTTGTTTGGCATGTACAGTATTTGTTTGTTTGATGTGTAGACTACTTACCTCCGAAGCCCATGACTATAGGCCCCACATAGGACAGCTTGTTGAGGCCGAACATTGACTCTTCGGGGTAGATCGGTCCCATGTGAGGGTGGCTGCTGGTGGTGGCGTTGGGGCTGGTGGAGTTGATGATAGTGGCGCCGGAGGGAGAGAGGCCCCCCAAACCGGACAACCCCACCCCCTCCTTAACCTCGGGATTGACGTGTGGGGGGTGGGAGATGGAGGAGGTGTGGACGGACGTGTTGACGACCACCATATTCTCGGTGTCCCCCCCACTATCCCGGCCACCTCCGCCCCCGCCCCCTCCGTCATCCCGCCCCCCGCCGTCTGCCCCTCCTTCCTCCTGACGACGCAGTTCCTCCTCCTCTGCATAATACCCTGCAGGGGAGAGAACAAATATGTTGTCATAAGGTGTGTTACAGGCTCAACAATCTGCTATGAGTTAAGGGGGGTCACCGTTTTTGTTTGTTTTTAATCTTTCTCTCAGTTTCTCTCTTTCCCTAGCTTGTATCGATTTGGCCCCATTCAGCCAACAGTTTTAAGACGTTTATCCCCATCCAGGTTTCGATTTCTTCCTGGCGAGCGATAGCGAGCCAGCATTGTATGGAGAAATCCTGCTTCGCCGGAGAAATTTTTCTATCGAAAAATGTACAAATTTAGCTTGCTGTAAAACAAATATAATATATGCTGGCTCGCTACCGCTCGCCAGGAAAATATTGACACCTGGATGGGGGTAAACGTCTTAAAACAGTAGGCTGAATGGGGGCTGAATGGATACAAGCCAAAGAGAGAGGGAGAGAAAGAGAAACAAAGCGAGGTGGGCTCCCTTAATATGACTTTTTCTATCGAAAAATTTACAAATTTACCTTGCTGTCAAAACAATATATATATATATGCTGGCTCGCTACCGCTCACCCGGAAAGTATTGACACCTTGATGGGGGTAAACGTCTTAAAACAGTAGGCTGAATGGGGCCGAATGGATACAAGCCAAAGAGAGAGGGAGAGAAAGAGAAACAAAGCGAGGTGGGGTCCTTTAAGAAAAGGACCTTGAGGGTTTTAGAGAATGGATTGCCGAGAGAATGGGACTTTTCAGTTTTGGTGATTTTTCATGCAATACATCGCCCAAAGATTACATGTGCTACTTTCCAGCTAGGCCAATTTATTTCGATCTAGCGACAATTTCTTACATCTAGCGGTATGGATTTTAGCGATATTCTGGATATTTGAGCCATTATAGAGCTATATTGTAGAGATTGTGTGTGTTTTTTTTTTGCGATTTTTGGCATTTACTCACTATCTAGCGACTTTATTTGGCAACCCTGGTGAAGGCACCCACCTCTCCCATTGGAAACCTCCAAAATAATTTACATTTTTTTTATGTGAAGTCGGTGATTATCGAACAAAACATTCTCAGTGTGTATGTGAGTGTGTGTGTGTGTTTTGAGGGGGGGGGGGGCATTATCCAATGTTAAAAAAATTAGTAGGATTCTATCAGGTAGCTTAACCAATGAAGGGACTCACCAAGTACCGTCGATTTCCATTAATACATTATCGAGATACTTAGCCGATAGGCACACACACACACACACACAGGGACGAAAACAACACCTGGAGATTTCATGTCTGCGACAACGGCCAGGGTGTGTGTGTGTGTGTGTGTGTGTAGATAGATACACCAACAACAACACATCGTCAACAGTTGGGCTACCAAAGATTTTACGATACCAAATTCTCTCCCCCCCCCCTCTCTCTCTCTCTCTCTCTCTCTCTCTCTCTCTCTCTCTCTCTCTCTCTCTCTCTCTCTCTGTTTGTGTTCCCCTCCTCTCTCTCTTCCTTTGTTCTTTTATCGTATTTGGCCTGTCTCTCCGTTCTTTGATATTCAGTTTTGTTCTCTTCTGCTGCCTGTCTCCTGTCTTTTATTCCTGCTGCTGCTGCTGCTCTCTCTCTCTCTCTCTCTCTCTCTCTCTCTCTCTCTCTCTCTCTCTCTCTCTCTCTCTCTCTGTGTGTGTGTGTGTGTGTGTGTGACTTGGATAAATATTGGATGTTCTAATTGACATCGTCCTAAAGTTTTCCAAGCAGTGCATTGTAGTAGAGAAGGCAGCTAAAACATGATTGGGCTAAATTAAGAAGCAGTTTAAATATAGAAACTAGGAGACAGCTTTGACCCTCTATAATCGTCTAAGGCGGCCCCAATCAGAATATGGTGTTCAATTCAAGTTTGAGCTACATAACCTGTTCCATTGATTAGGTGAATCAGCTATGAGGACCGACTGATGGCTCTCGGTCTCCTTACGATGGAAACGCTCCCCAATACCAAACCTCCACCCCCCCCCCCCCCCTATCACCCCCAATATCTTACCTCCCCCCCCTGTCACAGCACCCTATCACCCCCAATACCTTACCTCCCCCCCTGTCACAGCACCCTATCACCCCCAATACCTTACCCACCCCCCTGTCACAGCACCCTATCACCCCAATACCTTACCACCACCCCCTGTCACAGCACCCTATCACCCCTAATACCTTACCTCCCCCCCCCCCTGTCACAGCACCCTATCACCCCCAATACCTTACCCCCCCCCTGTCACAGCACCCTATCACCCCCAATACCTTACCTCCCCCCCCCCTGTCACAGCACCCTATCACCCCCAATACCTTACCTCCCCCCCCCTGTCACAGCACCCTATCACCCCCAATACCTTACCTCCCCCCCCCTGTCACAGCACCCTATCACCCCAATACCTTACCTCCACCCCTGTCACAGCACCCTATCACCCCCATACCTTACCCCCCCCCCCCTGTCACAGCACCCTATCACCCCCAATACCTTACCACCCCCCCCTGTCACAGCACCCTATCACCCCCAATACCTTACCTCCCCCCCCCCTGTCACAGCACCCTATCACCCCCAATACCTTACCCCCCCCCCTGTCACAACACCCTATCACCCCTAATACCTTACCTCCCCCCCCTGTCACAGCACCCTATAACCCCCATCACCTTACCTCCCCCCCCCCTGTCACAGCACCCTATCACCCCCCAATACCTTACCTCCCCCCCCCCCCTGTCACAGCACCCTATCACCCCCAATACCTTACCTCCCCCCCCCTGTCACAGCACCCTATCACCCCAATACCTTACCACCCCCCCCCTGTCACAGCACCCTATCACCCCCAATACCTTACCTCCCCCCCCCCTGTCACAGCACCCTATCACCCCCAATACCTTACCTCCCCCCCCCCTGTCACAGCACCCTATCACCCCCATCACCTTACCTCACCTCCCCGTCACAACACCCTATCCCCCCTAATACCTTACCTCCCCCCCCTGTCACAGCACCCTATAACCCCCAATACCTTACCTCCCCCCCCCTGTCACAGCACCCTATCACCCCCAATACCTTACCTCCCCCCCCCTGTCACAGCACCCTATCACCCCCAATACCTTACCTCCCCCCCCTGTCACAGCACCCTATCACCCCCAATATCTTACCTTCCCCCCCCCCCCCCTGTCACAGCACCCTATCACCCCCAATACCTTACCTCCCCCCCTGTCACAGCACCCTATCACCCCCAATACCTTACCTCCCCCCCCCCCCTGTCACAGCACCCTATCACCCCCAATACCTTACGTCCCCCCCTGTCACAGCACCCTATCACCCCCAATACCTTACCTCCCCCTGTCACAGCACCCTATCACCCCCAATACCTTACCCCCCCCCCCCTGTCACAGCACCCTATCACCCCCAATACCTTACCTCCCCCCCCCTGTCACAGCACCCTATCACCCCCAATACCTTACCTCCCCCCCTGTCACAGCACCCTATCACCCCCAATACCTTACCTCCCCCCCCCTGTCACAGCACCCTATCACCCCCAATATCTTACCTCCCCCCCCCCTGTCACAGCACCCTATCACCCCCAATACCTTACCTCCCCCCCCTGTCACAGCACCCTATCACCCCCCAATACCTTACCTCCCCCTGTCACAGCACCCTATCACCCCCAATACCTTACCTCCCCCTCCTGTCACAGCACCCTTCCTCCCCCCCCCCCTGTCACAGCACCCTATCACCCCCAATACCTTACTTCCCCCTGTCACAGCACCCTATCACCCCCAATACCTTACCTCCCCCTCCCCTCACCGCACCCTTCTCCCCCCCCCCCCCCCCCCCTCACAGCACCCTATCACCCCCAACGCCTTGCCGCTACTGTGGAGGTCAAAGGTTAGGTCTGGCCGGGCAGTAGTCCCTCTTCTTTAAGGCAGGGGATAAGGTGCGAGAGAGAGAGAGAGAGAGAGAGAGAGAGAGAGAGAGATATATATATATATATATATATATATATATATATATATATATATATATATATATATATATATATATATATATATATATATTTGCATGATGAATTGTTCAACTTCGTTAAGATCTCTCACATTTGTTTAAGTTTACTGACATCTCCAAGCTTTTTGGTCACATTCTACAGACCACTAGAAATATATTTAATTTACATGTACAAGTACCGGTACAGAAATAGAAAACACCACTTTAGCCAAGGACATTAATTTTCCCTGTGGAATTCCAGAAATGGTAGAAGTTAATTTAGAACGGTCACCATTGATCGTAACACATTTATGTCTACCAATTGTCTGACAATACACTATACAATTAGAACGTAACTCCTAATGGCTACGATACTCACATTATACTTAGCTTACGGTGAAGTATTTTGTCAGTGTGTGTGTGTGTGTGTGTTTTAAATCGTCGTAACACTGTCGTAGTCACTCATAATTTCACAGACACATTCCAGCAAGTTTACATATATTTACATAGATACACTGGTCACACAGACCTTACGATCCCTGCGAGGTGGCCAGGACTTAATTCTAATAGAGATAGCAACTCTAAGAGAAAGTGGAAGGAAAGGATAGCAAAGATGAAGGCTCTCTCCCCACCCTCCATTGGCAAGACAGTCCACCGAGAAAGAGAGAGAGAGAGAAATAGAGAGAGAGAGAGAGAGAGAGAGAGAGAGAGAGAGAGAGAGAGAGAGAGAGAGAGAGAAAGGGGGGGGGGGGGAGGCGAGAAGGGAGACGACAAAGACGACAGAGGGATGGATGGCGACAATTAATCTTGAAGACCTACTGACTGGAGTAAATATTACATTAAAACAAAGTGATTGATGTGTGTAGTATATTGATAGTCCCTTAAGGGGAGATTTCCACTTGAGGGATTTTTTTATTTACCCCTTTCTCCCTCATGTTTATCCCCATTGCATTTTGAGATTTTAAGACGTTCGCTACATTAGTTTGGCGATTTTAAGAACTTTTGCCCCATTTATGTCACCTTTAAGACCTTTCGTGCCATTTAGGTGTCGATTTTTTCCTGGCGAGCGATAGCGAGCCTGTAATTTAAGAGGAACCGGCCTTCGGCCGGGAACTTTTTCTACCGAAAAATGTACAAATTTATCTTGAAAGGGGGTCAAGGGGGTGTAATTTCAAGCTTGATGGAAGTCTAGGAAACATACTAAAAACCTCCCCTTAACCCCTTCAGCACCATGACACCATTTTACCTTTAATTCTGGCTAAAGTTAGATGATTTTATGCAGTTTAACCCTTTGAGTACCAGCAACGTGCTTTTAATCTAGCTATATTTAGACGACAGTATGCAGCTTAGGAAGGAACTGCGGTAGTTAAAAGGGGTTGGTGGAGATACGTAGTTTGAAGCCTTATTATTACTAGAGGTCCTTCCTAAGCTGAATAAAATCGTCCAATAGTGCCGCAAATATAGAGGAAGAGACGTCACCGGTACTGCAGGGGTTAATGGGAGATTTCCACTTGAGGGATTTTTTTTTCTTTACCCCTTTCTCCCTTATGTTTAGCCCCATTGCTTTTAAAGTTTTAAGACGTTCGCCCCATTAGTTTGGCGATGTTAAGAAGTTTCAGCCCATTTATGTCACTTTTAAGACCTTTCGTCCCATTTAGGTGTCGATATTTTCCTGGCGAGCGATAGCGAGCCTGTAATTTTAGAGGAATCGGCCTTCGGCCGGGACATTTTTCTACCGAAAAATGTACAAATTTATCTTGAAAGGGGGTCAAGGGGATGTAATTTCAAGCTTGATGGAAGTCTAGGGAACACACTAAAAACCTCCCCTTAAGAAGGGACTATGTTACTAAGAGGATATATTGAGATCGTATTTACCCATTTGAGTCGTAGAGGTAGATTACAAACTAAACAAAATCGTCTAATGTTAACCAGAATATGATGAAAAATTACGTCATGGTGGTGAAGGGGTTAAACACGTACTCGCCCATTTAGGGAAGAAAACCCAAAACACGATATACATGATAAACATAAACCTATACATCTGATGCGCTAATACCCTTTCTTTTGTTTGATATGCAATATTATTTTGACAATATCTTTAATACTTTTTGTTGTAAGGTGAAGACGATTATTATTATTATTATTATTATTATTATTATTATTATTATTATGGCTTAGGTCCATAGTCTTAACCCTTTCAGTATTCTAGCATCTCTTTATATCTTACTCGTCCGAACACGAGACGTATTCATACAGCTTACGAATTACCATTAAGGGGGGATGGTTCACTTTTTGGCCGATTTTTGCATGTATTCATTATTTTTCTAGTTTCCTCCCTAGACTTTCATCAAATTAACAAAACAAACATCCATTAGATCCCCCTTCTAGATTAATTTGTAAATTTTTCGGTAGAAAAATGTCCCGGCCCAAGGCCGATTCTTCCAACATTACAGGCTCACTATCGTTCGCCAGGGAACAAATCGACACCTAAATAGCACGAAAGGTCTAAATATTGACGAAGAAATGGGGCGAAAGGTCTTATAATCGACTAACTAATGGGGCAAACATCTTAACATCTGAAAACTAATGGGGATAAACACGAGGGAGAAAGTGGTCCAGAAAACCAGCCCATCTCCCCTTAAATGGGTAAATGATATCTAAATTATCTCCGACACCCACAGACCATCTCTAATGTAAACATAACTGTCTAATTTTAGACAAAATATAATGAAAGTACGCCATATGTTACTAAAAGATTTAACCATTTAACTACGATGTCGCTTGTGTTCAGCCTAGCTTGGCTGGTAATGAATAATTTTCTTCAGATTTGGAAAGATCGTTTGGGGTCAAGGGAATATACAAGATAGTTTGTAACCTACTGCAGTAGTCAATCAATCTATCAAACTTTATTTCGTATTAAATAAATAATACACATGCCTTAAAATTATATCAAATCAGTGTTCATTGCAAACAATAGAAATATCAAATCAGTGTTCATTGCAAACAATAGAAATATCAACTCAGTGTTCATTGCAAACAACAGAAATATCAAATCAGTGTTCATTGCAAACAATAGAAATATCAAATCAGTGTTCATTGCAAACAATAGAAATATCAAATCAGTGTTCATTGCAAACAATAGAAATATCAAATCAGTGTTCATAGCAAACAATAGAAATATAAAATCAGTGTTCATTGCAAACAATAGATATATCAAATCAGTGTTCATTGCAAACAATAGAAATATCAAATCAGTGTTCATTGCAAACAATAGAAATATCAAATCAGTGTTCATTGCAAACAATAGAAATGTCAAATCAGTGTTCATTGCAAACAATAGAAATGTCAAATCAGTGTTCATTGCAAACAACAGAAATGTCAAATCAGTGTTCATTGCAAACAATAGAAATGTCAAATCAGTGTTCATTGCAAACAATAGAAATATCAAATCAGTGTTCATTGCAAACAATAGAAATATCAAATCAGTGTTCATTGCAAACAATAGAAATATCAAATCAGTGTTCATTGCAAACAATAGAAATATCAAATCAGTGTTCATTGCAAACAATAGAAATGTCAAATCAGTGTTCATTGCAAACAATAGAAATGTCAAATCAGTGTTCATTGCAAACAATAGAAATATCAAATCAGTGTTCATTGCAAACAATAGAAATATCAAATCAGTGTTCATTGCAAACAATAGAAATATCAAATCAGTGTTCATTGCAAACAATAGAAATATCAAATCAGTGTTCATTGCAAACAATAGATATATCAAATCAGTGTTCATTGCAAACAATAGAAATATCAAATCAGTGTTCATTGCAAACAATAGAAATATCAAATCAGTGTTCATTGCAAACAAGATATATCAAATCAGTGTTCATTGCAAACAATAGAAATATCAAATCAGTGTTCATTGCAAACAATAGAAATATCAAATCAGTGTTCATTGCAAACAATAGAAATATCAAATCAGTGTTCATTGCAAACAATAGATATATCAAATCAGTGTTCATTGCAAACAATAGAAATATCAAATCAGTCCCAACAATATAATATTGACCCTAAATTCTACAACAAAGCCGATACCTGCACTCCACTTCTGATTTGGTGATTTTGAAGTGATGATGGTGATAGTTGTAGTTACGATGATAGCAGTAGTGATGATGGTGATAGTTGTAGTAATGGTGATAGCAGTAGTGATGATGGTGATAGTAGTAGTAATAATGGTGGTAATAGTGGTGATGATGGTAACCCATCGCAGAGTTTGGTATGCCATTTTGATTTTGGGCAAAGCGGCACTTCTACTTTAATATTATCATTATTCCACTTTCCCCCATCTTTCTGGTTGGGCTACAGACAGACATTAAATCCTTACTTAGAAATTATGAAGGGAACGCCGGGCAGTAATGAAGAGTTTGTTGTTGTTGTTGTTGTTGTTGTTGTTGTTGTTGTGTATACTTGATGAGGGGCAGGGGGAACTCTTAATTAAGGAGGGTCACCGGCTTTTTGTTTATCTTTCTCTCCATTTCTCTCTTTCCCTGGCTTGTATCCATTCGGCCCCATTCAGCCAACTGTTTTAAGACGTTTATCCCCATCCAGGTGTTAATTTCTTCCTGGCGAGCGATAGCAAGCCAACATTGTATGGAGAAATCCGGCTTCGCCGGAATTTTTTTTCTATCGAAAAAATTACAAATTTAGCTTGCTGTCAAAACAAAAATATATATATGCTGGCTCGTTACCGATCGCCAGGAAAATATTGACACCTGGATGGGGGTAAACGTCTTAAAACAGTAGGCTGAATGGGGCTGAATGGATACAAGCCAAAGAGAGAGGGAGAGAAAAACGAAAAAAAAAACGAGGTGGGGTCCCTTAAGGGGGTAGGCATTATTTATGGCTCTGTTTATTTATGGGTGAAGGCTGGTCCTATCCAGTAAAAGGTTCGGCATCCTCTATACATTCTTAGCCTTTTCTGTCTGTCTCTTTGACTGTCCTTCTTTATCCTTCTGGGGGCAGGGGGCTTGGAATCCTCCTCCAGTTTTGAAATTCACCTACTAGACGAGACAGAGTAAGGGGCAAGGGAACGCAAAAGTGGTCCCGAACCCTAAGAACTTGAACTTTAAATGTTGTTTCTGTTCGGGCTCTGTCTCGAGTCGGCCACCCCCAGCTTTGGGATATGTGCCTGAGTATATACGGACTGGACATACATATATACATAATATTCATTTATTAATACTTTTTAGTTTCCTCCGAAGACCTACATCAAACTTTGAAAAATATCCGAAAGCCGTTTCCTTCTAAATTACAGGTTCGTTATCGCTCGCCAGAAACAAATTGACACCTATTTGGCATGAAAGGTCTTAATATGGACAGAAAACGGGTGAAAGGTCTTGAAGTCGCCAAACTAATGGGGCGAACTTCTTAAAATCTCATAACTAATGGGGCTAAACATGAAGGAGAAAAGGGTCCAGAAATAAAATGTATGCTGCCCCGTAAATCATTATTAGTAGTCTCTCTCTCTCTCTCATAATCTCGCTTCCTATCCCTCTCTCTCCCTCCCCCTCCCTCTCTCTCACCCCATGCCCTCCCTTCCTCCTTCTTACCACCCTCTCCCCCTCCCTCCCTTCTGTTCTCCCTCTCAATCCCTCCCTGAAAAGCCAGTCGAATTTTTCTTTCTTTCTTTCCTTCCTCCCCCTCCCCCTCCCCTCCCCCCAAGTCAACTTTCTCCTTCCTGACTGCACCTCCCCCCCCCATAACCTAACTTCCTCCCTAATTTACTCCCTCCCTCCCTCCCTCTTTTCCTCCCTCCCCAAACTCCCTCCCTGGCCAGTACACCTTTAAGACACCCCTCCCTCCCTCCCTTCCTTTATCTCTCACTCACTCTCTCTCTCTCTCTCTCTCTCTCTCTCTCTCTCTCTCTCTCTCTCTCTCTCTCTCATCTCTCTCTCTCTCTCTCTATATATATATATATATATATATATATATATATATATATATACTGCATAACTCCCTCCATTTTTATCTTCGATTCGATTCCCACGGTTTTTCCTTCAGATTTACCTTTCCTTCCTAGTCCATCCCAGTAATTGATTGAGAGAGAGAGAGAGAGAGAGAGAGAGAGAGAGAGAGAGAGAGAGAGAGAGAGAGAGAGAGAGAGAGAAGGAGAGAGAGAGAGAGAGAGAGAGAGAGAGAGAGAGAGAGAGAGAGAGAGAGAGAGAGAGAGAGAGAAAGAGAGAGAGAGAGGGGGGGGGGGTATATAGTGTATAACTTAAAACTCCGGTTAAATCTTAGAATAAATCAAAATATATTTCTGGGCTCCACCGAAATATAAGTTACTACTCAACAATCTCGAAAATCATATAGACTAATCATTGAACCATCATAAAGTAAAGCCAATGAAGTACAACTGGTAAATCGTGAATCATGAATCGTGAATCATGAATCGCGAATCATGAATCGTTAATCATGAATCACGAATCATGAATTGTGAATCGCGAATCATTATACTCGATAATGGAGTCTCTCTAAGTTATAACAGTTCAAGTATACAAGTTGAAGTACCGGTAAGTTAGTCAATCTCAAATTACCAGAACCCTACCTGGCAATATATAGTTTTGTATTAATTTCACCACAACACCAAACACCTCCAATGCAATTAAGGAAAGCATATAATTATGTGATCCACCGGGATTCGAACCTGGGTTATCACACACAGATTTTTAGACAGCTTAAGGGGAGGTATTTAGTTTGTTCCCTAGACCTCCATCAACCTTAAAATTACACCCCCTTGAGTCCCTTTCAAGATAAATTTGTACATTTTTCGGTAGAAAAATGTCCCGGCCGAAGGCCGGTTCCTCTTAAATTACAGGCTCGCTATCGCTCGCCAGGATAAAATCGACACCTGAATAGCACGAAAGGTCTTAATATGGGGTGAAAGTTCTTAAAATCGGTAAACTAATGGGGCAAACGTTTTATAATATCGAAAGCTATGGGGCTAAACATGAGGGAGAAAGGGGTCAAGAAAAAAAAATCCCTGAAGTGGAGATCTGCCCTTAACCATTACACCACCAGGACGGCTAAAGGTTTGTATAAATGGCCACCTGTAACAACTACTTCGCTTTATTCCAAATCCTGGATAGTTCTAGTTAGATTTCTGGTTTCGGTGAATTGTAACACTGGCGATTTATATTATGCATAACCAAGCACCTTGGAGAAGAGATGTTGACCGTCTGGGATCTAGTTTAAGGGGGTTCGCAGGCTTTTTTCTCTCCTTTTCTTTCTTTCTCTGGCTTGTATCTATTCGGCCCTATTCAGCCTACTGTTTTAAGACGTTTACTCCCATCCAGGTGTCGATTTTTTCCTGGCGAGCGGTAGCGAGCCAGCATATTTTGTTGAAAGTTTTTGACAGCAGGCTAAATTTGTACATTTTTCGATAGAAAAATGTCTCCGGCGAAGCTGGATTTCTCCATACAATGCTAGTTCGCTATCGCTCACCAGGAAGAAATTGACACCTGGATGGGGATAAACGTCTAACAACAGTAGGCTGAATGGGGCCGAATGGATACAAGCCAGACAAAGAGAGAAACAGAGAGAACAAAGGAGAGTCGGTCCCCCCCCCCCCCTTTGAACGTCTGGGGTAAATAACGGTAGAATCCCCACTTCTAATATATATAAACATTATATAGTCGTTTAAGGGGAGATTTCCACTTGAGGGATTTTTTTTCTTGACGCCTTTCTCCCTCATGTTTAGCCCCATTGCTTTTTCTAATTTTAAGACGTTCGCCCCATTATTTTGACGATTTTTAAGAACTTTCGACTCATTTCTGTCAATTTTAAGACTTTTCGTGCCATTTAGGTGTCTATTTTATCCTGGCGAGCGATAGCGAGCCTGTTATTTAAGATGAACCGGCTTTCAGCCGGGAAATTTTTCTACCGAAAAATTTACACATTTATCTTGAAAGGGGCTCAAGGGGGTGTAATCTTTAGCTTGATGGATATCTAGAGACCAAACTAAAAACCTCCCCTTAAGGGTTTAGTCCCTCTTTAACTATTGACATAAGTCATACGGTACACAAACTGCTTGACCTTGGTAAAGTAAACACACATTAATATTAAACGTACACTTATTCTGTACAAAACACCAATTGTGGATTATTTGTTGGAGAGAGAGAGAGAGAGTGAGAGTGAGAGTGAGAGAGAGAGAGAGAGAGAGAGAGAGTGTGAGAGTGAGAGTGAGTGAGAGAGTGTGAGTGAGTGAGTGAGTGAGAGTGAGAGTGAGTGAGAGAGAGTGAGTGAGAGTGAGTGAGAGTGAGTGAGAGAGAGAGAGAGAGTGAGAGTGAGTGAGTGAGTGAGAGTGAGTAAGTGAGTGAGCTAGAGTTAGAGTTAGTTACAAGGAGCTACAAAACATAGTTAGTATGGACCTTGCGGTCTATTCCGGGGAGGTACTCGAAGTGGAAAGAGAGATATATATTGTGTTAGGCGCTACACTCTTATCAGATTGTGCAAAGTACTATCAACTATTCTATTGAACTGCTCTACTTAAGGGGAGGTTTCTAGTTTGTTTCCTACTTCTCCAGCAATCTTAAAATTTCACCCCCTTGACCCCCTTTCAAGATAAATTTGTACATTTTTCGGTAGAAAAATGTCCCGGCCGAAGGCCGATTACTCTTAAATTACAGGCTCGCTATCACTCGCCAGGATAAAATCGACACCTAAATGGCACGAAAGGTCTTAACATTGACAGAATGGGGCGGAAATTCTTAAAAATCACCAAACTAATGGGGCAAACGTCTTAAAATCTCAAAAGCAATGGGGCTAAACATGAGGGAGAAAGGGGTCAAGAAAAAAGTCCCTCAAGTGGATATCTCCCCTTAAGAACTATTTATATGTGAGGGAAGTTTGTTCCAAGTAGAACAAAATCCTATATGTAAACAATTATTACCCCACATACAATAGTGATGATACTCCTCACTTTTTGCTTCCAACCAGATAGATGGGTGGAATGGACTACCAAGTGCTATAGTGGGGTCCAAAACGGTAGGGAGCTTTAAGATAAAATTGGATAAGCATATGGACGAGAAGGGTTGGGTGTGAAGGGGGATCAGCCGGGTTGGGCCAATCAGCACTCTGCATACCCCCATAATCCTGCGTTAATCTCTAACCGTTTTGGTAAGATGATCCTCAGGGTATTAGAGTGTTGAGCCTATAATTGGGCTTTGTAACTGAACTGGGGTTGTGTGGGACAGGGATCTGCCTTGCTTAGGCCAATCGGCTTTCTGCAGACTCCCATTTTCTTATGTTCTTATGTTAACCATGATTGTGTGTTGTATTCTTATTGAGGGTAAGCATTTTGTTATAATCCACATTGTCATATCCATTACGTATTATAAAATCTGCAATTGTTGATCTCGTGGTGGACGTGTTTCCAACGAAATAAGACCCAGAGATTTTAAGGGGGGTGGCCTTCTTTTGTTCTCTCCTTTTCTCTCTCTCTCTTTGGCTTGTATCTATTCGGCCCCACTCAGCCTACTGTTTTAAGACGTTTACCACCATCCAGGTGTCAATATTTTCCTGGCGAGCGGTAGCGAGCCAGCATATATATATTTTTGTTTTGACAGTAAGCTAAATTTGTACATTTTTTGATAGAAAATGTCTCCGGCGAAGCCAGATTTCTCCATACAATGCTGGCTCGCTATCGCTCGCCAGGAAGAAATTGACACCTGGATGGGGACAAACATCTTAAAACAGTTGGCTGAATGGGGCCGAATGGATACAAGCCAGAGAAAGAGAGAAAGAGAAAAAAGCAGGTGATTCCCCTTAACCGCACTCAATATCTCACTCTCCTTAGCGATGAAATAAGCTTTGTAGCCCTAGCCTGAAATCTTTCTAGTCGCTCTATATCTCTCCTGAGTGGTGCTGGGGACGACGAGCATTGAACAGCGTATCCTAAAAGAGGTCGTATCAAAGCAGTGTAAAGTGTAACGACTATTTCCTTATCTCTATATTGGAACTCTGTCTTAAAAAAAAATATATATACCCGAAATAATGTCTAAGCTTTCTTCTCTACTTCAATGCCCAGCTTGGAAAAGTTTGCGAGAGAGAGAGAGAGAGAGAGAGAGAGAGAGAGAGAGAGAGAGAGAGAGAGAGAGAATTATTTATTGAATGAATAATTTTATCATGTGTGGTATTTTTTGTGTGCACCTTTTTATGCATGCGTTAGCTCGGGGTCCACGAATATTAACCCCTACAGTACGTTTATAATTTTTTTTCATTTTATGCCGTTTAAGATGAACCTATGTTATTCAGAGGGTTTATTAACCCACTGGACCCCAACGACGCAAGTTATGCGTCGCCTATGTATGAAACGCACAGTCCCAGCGACGCAACGGTTACGTCGGTCCTAATTACTCTTGTTCTATGGCACCTAGAGGGTTCAGATTTGTATGGGAACTACTTTAGGATCCCACGGAACAACTCCGATGGTTGGCAACCCTCCAAGTCAAGCTGCGTGTGTGTGGGTGCGCACAGGAGTGATTTTCCAGTATTAGTGGGATCTTGTACTGGGAGAATAAAATACGAATAAGTAAACACAGAATATGGTTTATAGTACACAAGGAACCACACAGGTTCATACAATATTAATACAAACGACAGCTATACTACAGTATACACAAAGTAAATGCAATTTATTTGTATATAGGAATCAGCAGAGTAGGGGAGACTGTGACAATTCCTTGTAACTCCTGGTAGACACCTAGGGCCTAGTATGGGTCGGCTGGCTGTCAGATCAACGAGGGGATTAATTTGGACTAACATGACTTTTAGCCACGGGGTAGACACTCGGCTCTCCTAGTCCAGGTGCAAGGAGGATATATAAAAAGAGAGGAAAGATTTGATTTCTGCGCACGTCCTAGGGGTAGCACCACTGTCGTGGAGTATATAACCAGAATACTTTAGTTATTTATCTTTATTTATCCTGATCTGTGCACCTAGCTTGTCTGCAGTGATACCATAGTTAGGGAAACTTCAACATAATGAGGGGGCGTTTGATTAAATAGGGAACGTCTTTGATAGTGAATAAATATGGGTAAAAACACCTGTTAATTATTTAGAATAAAATAGATTTATAAAAGCAAGAGAAAAAGAAGTGAATATATGTATACAATATATAAAATACTTATAAATAATACCAGTATAACTCCAAGCAACAGAATAAGATATAAAATGTAATTCTGAATTTACATTATTAGTTACATTTTAAGTAGATGTTAAATTGTAAAGTTGTAACACCTTACGAGCGGCCTATGCGGTTTATTTATGTGTACCGCCCAGCGGGGTGTTTTTAGCCAAAATAGGGCTGTTTACGTGATCATTTTCATGCCTAAATAAGACCCAGAACGTAAAACAAGTACCTATCCCTGAAAGGGCATAAACAGAGCTTTCGAATGACACCATAACGATCCTTGTATGATGGATAGTTTTCTTGCAATAACCGTGCAACGCGAGTGCAAAAAGCAGGTAATTCGGTACTTTCGGTACATAATTGAGTATGTAGCGAGTGAGAGAGGGAGGAGGGAGCTGAGATTTGTGTCAGTAGGTTCGCCGCGGTGGTCTGGAGCAGTCATACGCTCGCTAGTCTCCTGCCACCACTTGTCTCTCTCTCTCAGCCACATTACGTGCTGAAATTGCCACTCGAGTTATGTCGAGCGCCGCCACATAGTCCAGCTTTATTTAACTCGACTTATGTTGCTCGCCGCTAATTAAGGGTTAAAACTGGACATTTTGACGAAATTCGTAGTTAGGGTATAATTATGACATCTGTTGGGGAGAGATCCCAGCCTGTTTGACGTTGGCAACTCCTATGTCTCACAACAACAATGGCGGCGGTAGAGGAGACTTGTCTGTGAACCTCATCATAATGGTGACACTTTCATGATGATCTGGCCTTTATAGTAGTCATTAGATATGTCCATTGAACTCGGAAATACTTACAGAGTCTGTGGATAACGTTGAATTGATTAATTCATAGCGTTCGTAGTACAAGGTAGGGGTTATTATGAATTATTGGGTACCCTTTCGTTCTCTTTTGTGATCGTGCTGCCATCTCTTGTGTACGTGGATCACTATTATTAGAACTGTGACCTCGCAGTTTCTCATCCTTTCTTCAATAATCCTTGTCCAGGTGTTTCCGGTTGCACAGGCTGCTTCTCTTCTCCATGTCCTTTGGCAGTTGATCTGAGCGAGTCTATTCTTCAAAATGTGGGGGAATCTGTTGGGCGAGTACCTTGGCGGTATTTGTCCCAGCCTTTTATAGGGGGATGCTATAGCAATCAGGAAAATAGCAAGGGTGATGCCAGGAGGATAAGGATTTGACTAAGGGCGTTGAATGATGGGTAGCTGAAGGGAGGGGCTCGGTCTGCCATGATGGCGTCTAAGGGGCATGGGCTGTCGTCAAAGCTGCTTCCCTGGGCTTCTTGTTGTCTGCTGCAAGGGGCGTTGTACAGCTGACTTTCCTGGAGACGACATTGATGTAAGGTGGCTCTCTCCTACAGGGCTTTGGCTTAGTTGGTTTAAGGGGAATCCTTTTGCCATTCACGTATCGTTCTGCGGAGCTCCTCCTATCACTCAGCTACTCAAAGTACTCGTCGTTCGGATTCAGCAAGTCTTTCAGTTCCTGCAGCTCCACACAGTCATTGATCGCCTCCTGCAGGTCAGGGTTTGGCAGCGGACTTGAGACGTCTCAGATTTATCTTTCTTTAACAGACTTGTAAAGCCTGTCTGTTACATTTGTCTTTTTCAATAGGTCTCTTAGGTCCTCAATGCCTTCTGACGTAGTAGAAGTCTGGTGCTGCTAAAGGTGCAGAGAGGAGGGAGGGGAGTAAGTTCTGGATACATAATGAACGTACAAACTTGTGTGTTAAGTTGGGGGTGGATAGACAAGTCAGGTAGGTGAGACGTCTCTAAGAATTAGAGAGAAGTAAAGGAGGTCATATCTGAAGGTGTGTGGTACTAATTCCTTGTGTGCATCTCTGACAGCTAGATTCTTCTCGCTGAAATGGTGGGACTGGAGTAGGTTCTTGTAAGTCTTTGGCCAGCCAGTCGATCATTTTGGTGGCTTGTTCTTGGGCTGTGCTGAAGGTGGCGGAGGGTTTGGTAGCAGTTAGCTGGGGCTGTAGTGTTGCCTCAGTTTCGGTTGGTGGGGGTGATGCTTGGACCCCCTGGTCTTTACTCTCCACCTCTTCTGGGGTTTGACTGAAGAGATGAATATCTGGAGTGAGTGTTGGGTTATATGTTGGTCGTGGTGTCTCCGTCCTAGATGTTGGAGTGGGCTGGAGTTCGTCTGCTTCCTCGGCGTTGGGTGTTGCAGGAGTTTCTGGTGTTCTTTGGCTGTATTTGCTGAGTGGTCTGTGCAGGTTTAATTAAGTTTTGGGTATTTTTCTGGGCCAGAGAGCTTGGGTATGAATTACCTGTTTGGTCCAGGACTACTTCTTGGCTTGCAGAGTTGTTGGCGGGTACTCTCCGACTCTATGAAGAGCCAGCCCCCCGACCCACCCACCCCGCCGCACCACCACCAAACCCCCCCAACCCCTCTCTCTCTCTCTCTCAGCAATACACCCACACTCAGCCCTTAATTACTTCGTGTATGCCTTCAATAATTATTACTTGACAACCCTCGCAGTCTTATAATAGACACATGTACACTTGTACAGTCTAACATTAAAGTATCGTGTCGCCTTGTGTTTTCCATACGTACAGGCTGAGAAAAAATATATAGTGCTGTATTAAATTTTATCTTTTCTGTCTCCCATTAACCTATTTTGTTATTGTTATTGCCAATGCATGAATATTAGGAATCCTGGTATTTGTGGCTAGCATTAGGCCTTACAGTGGTATAATGACTACTGTATTCTAATTCTCAATACACTACAATAACCCTTTCTGTACCGGTGACGTCCTTGTCATTATATTCTGGCAACTATTTGACCATTTTATTAAGTTTGGGAAGGACCTATAGTAATCAAAAGACCTCTAACTCTCATTTATCCCTTTTAACTCCCACAGATTATTCTCAAACTGCAAACAATCGTATAAATATAACTGAAACCAATTAAAAAGCTCGGCAGTTTTCATTCTGTTCTGGCTATCAAAAAACGATGTATTACTGTTTTGGAAGTATTTGTGGGCGTCGGAGGACCATTCGAGATAGATTTGTCTCGTCCTTTGATTCCTAGATATCTTCCCAAAGCTGAATACAATCGTCTAATAATATTATATAGAATGTCGTCCTAATGCTGAAAGGGTTAACTTCTTGGCAATGACCTATAGATATACATTTTGCACAACCAAGTTCTTTTTTTAAGGGGGAGGTAGTTATTTTTTCTAGACCACGAAAAAGATACAATTTATCTCGAAGGGGGATCTAAAGCATGATCTATTAAGTTTGATTGAGGTCTAGGGAGGAGACTGTAACAGTAATATATAAATAGGTAAATAATGCAACCTAATAGCCAAGAACCAGAAAATAAATGCGTAATCGGACCTTGAAATGTTAAGGGGAGGTTTTTAGTGTGTCTCCTAGACTTCCATCAAGCTTGAAAATACATCCCCTTGACCCCCTTTCAAGATAAATTTGTACCGAAAAATGTCCCGGCCAAAGGCCGGTTCCTCTTAAATTACAGGCTCGCTATCGCTCGCCAAGAAAAAAACGACACCTAAATGGTACGAAAGGTCTTAAAAGTGACATAAATGGGGTGAAAGTTCTTAATATCACCAAACTAATGGGGCGAACGTCTTAAAATCTCAAAAACAATGGGGCTAAACATGAGGAAGAAAGGGGTAAAGAAAAAAATCCCTCAAGTGGAAATCTCCCCTTAAAGTCATAAAAACTCCCAAATGAACTATCACCATATTCCGGCTGCCAGACTCTGATGCAGATTATCGGATACAGGAGCTCGTGTGACGCCACCTTCAAGTTCAACAAAATTGACTGGAGGTTGCTAGAACTAAATTAATGGGTGTCAGCTGATGGTAAGAGTTAATGCTGATGTCAGGAGATTTTACACAGCTTAAGGGGGGTGACCTGTTTTTGTTCTGTCCTTTTCTATCTTTCTCTGGCTTGTATCCATTTGGCCCCATTCAGCCTACTGTTTTAAGACGTTTATCCCCATCCAGGTGTCAATTTTTTACTGGTGAGCGGTAGCGAGCCAGCATATTTTTTATTTTTGTTTGACAGCAGGCTAAATTTGTACATTTTTCGATAGAAAAAATGTCTCCGGCGAAGCCGGATTTCTTCATATAATGCTGGCTCGCTATCGCTCGCCAGGGAGAAATCGACACCTACAGTAGATGGGGATAAACGTATTAAAATAGTTGGATGAATGGGGCCGAATGGACACAAGCCAGAGAAAGAGAGAAAAGGACAAAAATAACAAAAAACAGGTCACCCCCCTTCTTAACCCTTTAACCCTGACAAGTCCTTCCTAAGTTGAATACCTTCGTTTGGAGGTAGCTAGGATATACAGTATAATGGGGCCAGCTGACTGAAAGGGTTTGAATTTATCGATGGATATATCAGGACATGAATAAAATATAAAGCCTTAATAATTACAACACATTAATAGTTAATCTTTCCTGATGCATATTCTGGAGATCATTAATAATAAATATCTTGGAATTATTTATATATCTATACATAGCTGTTGATCTCTATAGAGGTTTTATAGTCGGCCACCCCCAAGAAAAAAATACAATAGAATAGAATAAGGTAGGAAATAAAAATAGGAAAAATGGGGATTGGGCCTGAGCATATAGATAGATAGGCCTAGATAGATAGTGTATGCATGTACTGTATGTATCTATCTTATTAGTATGAGAGAGAGAGAGAGAGAGAGAGAGAGAGAGAGAGAGAGAGAGAGAGAGAGAGAGAGAGAGAGAGAGAGAGAGAGAGAGAGAGAGAGTGCTGGCCCAGATAAACTTCATCTCTCCCCCTGAGGCCAAAATCCACAATGTTTTCAGAAATATGAACCCAACGCACGTAAGTATTAACCAACTATACACACATAATTACCGGTAACTTATTAACAAATACTAGCAACAAAAGTACCTGCCTCACTCTACCTCCTCCTCCAATTCCTCCATTTAAATATGTTCCTCCTTTTTCTCAGTCTGCTTCTCTTCCTCCTCCTTCTGGGTCTGCTTCTCCTTCTCAGTCTGCTTCTTCTCCTCCTCCATCTTCTCAGTCTGCTTCTTCTCCTCCTCCACCTTCTCAGTCTGCTTCTTCTCCTCCTTCTGGGTCTGCTTCTCCTCCACCTTCTCCTTCTCAGTCTGCTTCTTCTCCTCCACCTTCTCAGTCTGCTTCTCCTCCTCCTTCTGGGTCTGCTTCTCCTCCACCTTCTCCTTCTCAGTCTGCATCTCCTCCTCCTTCTGGGTCTGCTTCTCCTCCACCTTCTCCTTCTCAGTCTGCTTCTCCTCCTCCTTCTGGGTCTGCTTCTCCTCCACCTTCTCCTTCTCAGTCTGCTTCTCCTCCTCCTTCTGGGTCTGCTTCTCCTCCTCCTTCTGGGTCTGCTTCTCCTCCTCCTTCTCCTTCTCCTCCTCCTTCTGGGTCTGCTTCTCCTCCTTCTGGGTCTGCTTCTCCTTCTCCTTCTGGGTCTGCTTCTCCTCCTCCTTCTGGGTCTGCTTCTCCTCCTCCTTCTGGGTCTGCTTCTCCTCCTCCTTCTGGGTCTGCTTCTCCTCCACCTTCTGGGTCTGCTTCTCCTCCTCCTTCTGGGTCTGCTTCTCCACCTCCTTCTGGGTCTGCTTCTCCTCCTCCTTCTGGGTCTGCTTCTCCTCCTCCTTCTGGGTCTGCTTCTCCACCTCCACCTTCTCCTTCTCAGTCTGCTTCTCCTCCTCCTTCTGGGTCTGCTTCTCCTCCACCTTCTCCTTCTCAGTCTGCTTCTCCTCCTCCTTCTGGGTCTGCTTCTCCTCCTCCTTCTGGGTCTGCTTCTCCACCTCCTTCTGGGTCTGCTTCTCCTCCTCCTTCTGGGTCTGCTTCTCCTCCACCTTCTGGGTCTGCTTCTCCTCCACCTTCTGGGTCTGCTTCTCCTCCACCTTCTGGGTCTGCTTCTCCTCCTCCTTCTGGGTCTGCTTCTCCTCCACCTTCTGGGTCTGCTTCTCCACCTCCTGGGTCTGCTTCTCCTCCTCCTGGGTCTGCTTCTCCACCTTCTCCTTCTCAGTCTGCTTCTCCCCCTCCTATTTCTCAGTCTGTTTCTCCACCTCCTCTTTCTGGGTCTGCTTCTCCCCCTCCTATTTCTCAGTCTGCTTCTCCTCCTCCTTCTGGGTCTGCTTCTCCACCTTCTCCTTCTCAGTCTGCTTCTCCTCCTTTTGGGTCTGCTTCTCCACCTTCTCCTTCTCAGTCTGCTTCTCCTCCTCCTTCTGGGTCTGCTTCTCCCCCTCCTCTTTCTCAGTCTGCTTCTCCACCTCCTCTTTCTGGGTCTGCTTCTCCCCCTCCTATTTCTGTCTGCTTCTCCTCCTCCTTCTGGGTCTGCTTCTCCACCTTCTCCTTCTCAGTCTGCTTCTCCTCCTTTTGGGTCTGCTTCTCCACCTTCTCCTTCTCAGTCTGCTTCTCCTCCTCCTTCTGGGTCTGCTTCTCCTTCTCAGTCTGCTTCTCCCCCTCCTCTTTCTCAGTCTGCTTCTCCACCTCCTCTTTCTCAGTCTACTTCTCCCCCTCCTATTTCTCAGTCTGTTTCTCCTCCTCCTTCTGGGTCTGCTTCTCCTCCACCTTCTGCTTCTCAGTCTGCTTCTCCCCCTCCTCTTCCTTTTCTACAACTTCGTTTACTTGCTCGTTATAGCCCAACAGGTTGGCCGTGGGATCCACGATAGGCAAAGGAGGGTAGACACCCCCACGACCTTTTGAAATTATACTCTATTTAGAACAGTAATGGGTTAATAATCTGCATGTCCCAAGTGCTTGGCTGTGGGGTCTACACACCCTTTCTTCTTAGTCTTTTGGGGTCAGCCGATGAACAGGTAAAGTAAGCTGTGGAATGTGGAGGGAAAATATAATGAATGCAATTACAAAAGTAGCACTTGTCCTCACCACTATTAGGTCCCCTGAGTAAGGTAAGAACAAAAGAAACAAAAATCCATAAGGTAGAAATCCTGTAATTGAGAAGTTGTTCTGTAGAATATCCACTAGTGCCAAATGTTCATAAAAGAAAACCCAATATTTCGCTACAAAGTCTTCGTAATTGCCGAGTAATTTAGATGACGACATGGCAATTTACCGTCAGCTGAAAAAATACAAGATGGTAGTGCCTTACTATCCATTTCTCCACCAAGTTGTCGGTACACTTACCTGTAGTTATCCAAACAGCCCCGTAAGGATCTTTAAGTCTGTTGAAGTTAATAGTAAATCTGATTTGTAGATCTCCTCTACATCCCCATCCTCATCATCCTTCAGTTCCTCCTCCTCCTCCTTCCAACCTTCACCTCTTCCTCCTCCTCCTCCTCCTCCGCCAACATAACCACCACCACCAACAACACTATCACCACCACTACGACCATCAAATAAATCAACACCATCACCAACAACAACAAAAACAATACTACCACCACCTACAACAACAACATCAACATTAATATATAAAACCATGCCGTGTATAACTAACCATGTCATGTACAAACAACACCACCACCACCACCACCATCAACAACAATAATACTACCACCTCCACCACCGACAACAACAATACTACCACCTCCACCACCAACAACACCATCACCAACAACAACAAAAACAATACTACCACCACCTACAACAACAACATCAACATTAATATATAAAACCATGCCGTGTATAACTAACCATGTCATGTACAAACAACACCACCACCACCACCACCATCAACAACAATAATACTACCACCTCCACCACCGACAACAACAATACTACCACCTCCACCACCACCACCATCACCAACAACAACAAAAACAATACTACCACCACCTACAACAACAACATCAACATTAATATATAAAACCATGCCGTGTATAACTAACCATGTCATGTACAAACAACACCACCACCACCACCACCATCAACAACAACTACTACCACCTCCACCACCGACAACAACAATACTACCACCTCCACCACCAACAACAACATCATCAACAACAACAACAAAAACGTCCAAACCCTCAACAAAGGACACACACAGCCCTAAAAAGTAAAACCAGAACTAAAAATCCCTCCTCCACACACCGTTGTTCTTTACCCCCTCTCCCCCTCCTACCCCCCCCCCCCCCCGTCACCCCCTCCTCCCCCATTTATGCCCATCCAACCCGATATTCTACCTCTTCCTTCCTTTCTCCACCCTTTCCTTCTTTCTCCTTCCCTCCTCCTCTTCCCTTCCCCACTAATCTCCCGTTACTCCTTCTGTTCTTCCACTTCCTCGCCCCCACTTACCCCTCCACCTCCTCCCTCCCCACACCCCCTCTTTCCTCCTACTCCCTTCCCTTCTTCCCGGCACTCCCTGTTTTCCCTTCATTTTACCCCACTACCCCCTCTCCCCCCCCCAATCGCTTTCCCCTTACCTCTCCCCCCCCCCCCCTCTTCCTCCTCCTTGATTTTCTCCTTCATTCCCCTCCCCCTCCTTTCTCCCTTACCCACTATCCTCCACTATCTTCCTCTTTCCCCCTTCCTCCCCTCTCAGCTTTGAACTTCCCCTAACCCAATCATACCCTTACCTTCAAAGTTCAAGCAAGGAGTAGCTTTAACAAGCAAGGTACGGTATATCTCCAAAGACTCCCCCCAAGCAACTTTCGTAAACAGTGTTCCAAACTTGCTAATCATAACCGTAATCTCAGCAGGAATTTTTTAATACATGCAAAAGATGCCAAGAGAAATTAGCTGGACAAAAAATGTAAATACTGTATGTAAAAAATGACTGATTATATTTCCTTAGCAAAAAGGAAGAAATGGCTAGTATGAGCACGACATTGTGTATCATAAATACACTGTCGTACGTATGTACAATATATGCATACTGCATGTGTACTCACTCACTCTCTCTCACTATATATATATATATATATATATATATATATATATACAAGCACACAGTATATATTCTTTCTCTGTGCAAGAAAAATTCCGTCATAAGTCCCTCACTCTTTTCTCGTTCTCTTGAGTCCAGGTGCATCCCCCCACCCCCCAGACCTCGGGGGGAGAGAGAGAGAGAGAGAGAAAATTTACATAGATTTACATAGATACACTGGCCACACAGATCTTACGATCCCTACGAGGTGACCAGGACTTAATCCTAATAGAGATAGCAACCCTAAGAGAAAGTGGAAGGAAAGGACAGCAAAGATGAAGGCCCTCTCCCCACCCTCCGCTCCCTCCGGCAATATGCCGTACATGAAAATAGTTAGAAGTGAATAACCTTGCAGGGATTGGAAATCGCCTGAAGGAATTTATAGTATAGTTAGAAATGGAAAGGAAAGGCATGCACACTTCATTTTTTTTTTTTTTTTTTTTTTTTTCCTTCAACTGAAAACGTTTTCATTTCCGCCAGGTTCTCTTATCAGTGATCAGCTTCTACTGCAGACCAACTTTTCTGTGATATGTGTCTAACCTTTCTTTAAATGTGTATATCGAGTCACTGTCAATAACTTCATTAGGGAGCTTATTCCACTCATTAATAATACTGTGGGTGAAGAAATTTAGTTATGTCTAGGTTCGCTTTCTTGCCTGTTAGTTTTAATTTGTTTCCTCTTGTGGAACCTTCTTTGGCTATCTTAAATAGATTATTAGAATTTACGTTACTAAAGCCTTTTAGTATCTTAAAACACTCTATCAGCTGTCCCCTTATTCTCCGTTTCTTAAGCGAAAACAGGTCGAGTTCTCTTAATCTCTCATTGTATGGCTTATTTCTAAGGGAAGGGATTAACTTTGTTGCTCTACGCTGAACGGATTCTAGTTTCTCTATGTCTTTTTTTAAGTAGGGAGACCAAAACTGCACAGCAGAGAGAGAGAGAGAGAGAGAGAGAGAGAGAGAGAGAGAGAGAGAGAGAGAGAGAGAGAGAGAGAGAGAGAGAGAGAGAGAGAGAGAGAGAGAGAGAGAGAGAGAGAGAGAGAGAGAGAGAGAGAGAGAGAGAGAGGGGGGGTGTAATCTTAAGCTTGAAGGATATCTAGAGACCAAACTAAAAACCTCCCCTTAACTAGTCTTTGAGCCAATGAAGTATGCCACCAGTAATGCCGAGATTGTTTACTTTAATCATTAATTTATTGTGTGGCATATTATTGAAGGCATTCTAGATTCCAAGTACATTACACTGAATGCTTTACATGGATTCCAAGTACATTACATTGAATGCTTTACATGGATTCCAAGTACATTACACTGAATGCTTTACATGGATTCCAAGTACATTACACTGAATGCTTTACATGGATTCCAAGTACATTACACTGAATGCTTTACATGGATTCCAAGTACATTACATTGAATGCTTTACATGGATTCCAAGTACATTACACTGAATGCTTTACATGGATTCCAAGTACATTACATTGAATGCTTTACATGGATTCCAAGTACATTACACTGAATGCTTTACATGGATTCCAAGTACATTACACTGAATGCTTTACATGGATTCCAAGTACATTACACTGAATGCTTTACATGGATTCCAAGTACATTACACTGAATGCTTTACATGGATTCCAAGTACATTACACTGAATGCTTTACATGGATCTCGAAAACTGTCGTCTTAATTTTCTACCCTCTTTGTTAGATAGAACCTAATGTGTTAAACCATAATAACATAGCTTGTTACATCAATTTGACGACATGGATAGATCGTCAATGATGATGCAATCTTAACCCATAAGCTGTGACATACCTCTATAGAAATGTAAACACTGGAATGATACAGGCCTCAATATAACCAGAAATTTAAACACTGGAATGATACAGGCCTCAATATAACCAGAAATTTAAACACTGGAATGATACAGGCCTCAATATAACCAGAAATTTAAACACTGGAATGATACAGGCCTCAATATAACCAGAAATTTAAACACTAGAATGATACAGGCCTCAATATAACCAGAAATTTAAACACTGGAATGATACAGGCCTCAATATAACCAGAAATTTAAATGAATGATACAGGCCTCAATATAACCAGAAATGTAAACACTGGAATGATACAGGCCTCAATATAACCAGAAATGTAAAAACTGGAATGATACAGGCCTCAATATAACCAGAAATGTAAACACTAGAATGATACAGGCCTCAATATAACCAGAAATCCTAATTTGCTGTAAACACTTTATTGCTGTGGTAGAAATTGTACCCATTTTTCAAACTTACAACCACTATTACTTGATAACCAGTAGGATTTGAGCAAACTTAAGCAGGTGGTGGGAAAACCGAAACACGCAGCTTATTGGTTAAAAACAAATCCCAGCAAAACAAATAGGCCTAATGGACTTGCGATATCTAATTTACTTGCGATATCTAATCTACTTGCGATATCTAATCTACTTGCGATATCTAATCTACTTGCGATATCTAATCTACTTGCGATATCTAATCTACTTGCGATATCTAATCTACGCAACCCAATTTATATGACCAAGATACCAACTATTATATAAATAACTACGGTAATAGCTTTGTTAACTGCTTTGGTCATTAGACCAAATTATACGATCCAGACTTCTGACATTATCGATGTACCGGGTAGTCTTCCCTTATAATTGATACTAAATTATTCCACAACAGTTGCATATATTATTTACTCACTTGTTCATAATATTGTGCCTAATAGATTTATGAAGTAAGATACGGGATAAAATATAATATCAGTGGACCTTTAAAACTTTCCCTCAACTCCTCATCAGATTCTATATTTAAGCTTAATACTATTTAAAAAGTTATTGAAGGCATTATGATCTAAGAGAGAGAAAATAATAAATAATAAAGAGAGAGAGAGAGAGAGAGAGAGAGAGAGAGAGAGAGAGAGAGAGAGAGAGAGAGAGAGAGAGAGAGAGAGAGAGAGAAAGATATATATAGAGAGAGTGAGAGTGAGGGAGGGAGAATGAAGATCGAGATGGGATGTGAAGAGAGAGGATGGAACAATGCTCATCATTTAGAGCCTATTCAGAGAGAGAGAGAGAGAGAGAGAGAGAGAGAGAGAGAGAGAGAGAGAGAGAGAGAGAGGAGAAAGAGAGAAAGAAAGAAAGAAATAGAGAGAGTGAGAGTGAGAGAGAACGAGTACGCAATAGGCCTCACGGAAAACAGCCTATGAAAATATACCCCAAAAATGCCCCACAGGCACTCAAAGGGAAGCAATATGTGAATAGGTAGTATAATCACTCTCCAGTACGGTACCTCCTTCCTCTCCCCTACATGTGTCTCCCCCCCCCCCCCCTCTCTCTCTCTCTCCTCCTGAGAGGTGACCTAATAGAGGTGTTCAAAATCTTCAAGGGATTCAGCAACCTAAATGTAAGCGAATTATTTACGATGAATCAAGCAAACACGAGAAACAATGGTTATAAGATTATAGGCAAGCGTTTTCATTCTCACGAGGCGAAGCATTTCTTCTTCAACCGCGTTGTGAATAACTGGAACAGACTACCCTCGAACATTGTAAACTGTAATACTGTCGAAACATTTAAGAACCATCTGGATAAACACATGGCAAATAACCCCCGATTAACACAGTTTCTTTCAGAATAACGCGCAAACGAAATGTCAACGCATACCGCAATGTATATTGATTTTCATACATCTGTTCCCTTTCAGAATTGTAGTAAATAGAGTTAGCTTAGATTACAAATCAACTTCTTTTTTCTCCCTGTCCTGTCCGAATTTCCGTGTCAGTTTTTCAATACTACATGGTATTTTTCCTATCTGTTTCCATGCCAGCATTAGCTGGAGGGAGTGGTGGGTGGGGAGGAGCCTTCTTCTTTGCTATCCTTTTCTCTAGCTCGTAGCCAGTAGATTAGTAGTTTAGATATCCAAACTGCCCCATAAGGACCAATAGGTCTGTTGCAGTTTGTACTCCTTTGTATTCCTTTGTATTCCTTCCCCTCCTTTCTCCCCCCATTTCCCCCTTCCTCAATTATTGGCTATTATTCCTCTTATTTTCGTCATTCCTCCCTTTCCCTGTACCATATTATAAGTCACGGTCTTTCACACTCCCTCCTCCCCTTCACTTGCGCAGAAGACAGCTGGAAGAGTCAGTCTACCTCATGCAGGCCCACCATGCTACCTATGTTGCTCTCTCTCTCTCTCTCGCCTCCACCTACCCACTCCCACCACAAATATACGTTTTTCACTAGATATTTACTGTTTACACCTATTTTCTGGTCTTCACTGTTAATATGTTCATCATATAAGTAAAATGACCACACATGGAGCAGAAATAATGCTTTACATGGTAAATATACCAAATTATGTCAGAATAAAAAGTTTGTTTTCACATACGCAGCACTTTTAACCCTTTCACGCACATATGACGCAGAGGTTGCCAGACTAGCAATAAGAAATAGTTCTCTCACTCTTATAATTACCTCTCCAGTTTTCTGCCCACAGCTAACTCAAAGACAAACTGCAGAGGTTGAAGTAACTAAACTAAAGGTTTCTAAATACCCCTGATGGTAACAAAGGCTTTAAAGTATCCCTAATAGGCTCAAAATAGCGTCATATGTCAGAGAGGGTTAAACACATCAATTGCGTGCTCCTAGGGTTAAGGGGAGATTTGTTTTTACTTTATCATTATTACTTTTTCTTTTAGTTTCCTCCCTGGACTTCCATCAAGCTTGAAAAACATCCCAAGACTCCTCTTCGACATGAATTTATACATTTTTCAGTAGTCGCTCGCCAGGAAAAAATCGACACCAAATGGCACAAAAAGTCGAAAAATTGACAAAGATATGAGGCGACAGGTCTTAAAATCACCAAACTAATGGGGCGAACGATTCCAAATATCAAAACTAATGAGGCAAAACATGAGGGAGAAGAGGGTCCAGAAAAAATAAAGTTTCTCCTTAAGGTGTTGACCAAGTTTCAAAGGTTCCGGAAGTTTCAAATATTTCAAAGCTTCAAAAGTTCCAAAGGTTCCGGAAGCACTGTGTTTATGCCTGGGACCGAACCTGGACTACCTAAATGCCAATCTCAGTGTTTACCCAGTACGCCACCACCCTACACAACCTAAGCATTCCTTGTTCTGATTTCAAACTGACAGACACTCAGATACACAGACAGTCAAGCAATAAAAATAAAGTAAAAAACAAAACACACACATCAACAACAACAAAACACACACACACACAGGCAGACAAACAAACAGATAACAAAACATACACAAACAAACAAAGAGGCAGACAAACAGACACACACTCACACAGGCAGACAAACAGACATACAGACTCAAACACACAGACAGAAAAACACGATCGCATAGTCTTCGTCAAACCAGAATTGGGAAAAACGACACACGGAAAAGGATATATATATATATATATATATATATATATATATATATATATATATATATATATATATATATATATATATATATATCATGAAAAAGAATGGTGAGGAAGAGGGAAAGACAAACAGAACAAATAAGGAATTATAGATAAACAAACAATTGGAAGAAGATAGATAGTGGACAAAAACAACAGAAATATAAAGTTTAACTAATTAAATAAACATTAAACTCGGAAGAAGAGAGAAGGTGGAGGAAAAGAACAATACAAGGAGAAAAATATAGAATGAAAAAAAAAAAAAAAAAAAAAAAAAAAAAAAAAAAATTGAAAGAACGGTACACAGAAGAAGGAGATGCGTCGGAGGGGGAAGAGGAAGAAGGGAGGGAAGACACAAAGGGAAATGATTAAATAATGAGATAAACAATAATTGACTCGGAAAACAGCGAAGAAGAGAAGAAAGAAGTGGGAGAGAGAAAGAGACACAAAGAGGCAACAATAAAGCATGATACAAACAAAAGAATCGGAAGAGGGACAAAGGGAAGAAGGAGATACGGAAGAAGAAGAAGAAGAAGAAGAAGAAATGGGAAAGCGAGAAAGAAACAAACATAAAAAGCAAAGAATGAAATATATAGGATACTGTCAATAAAGGAGGAGAAGAACACAGAGAGAAAAGTGGAAAACATTAAATAAACCAAAGAATTGGAAGAAGGAAAGGAGGAAGGAGGAGGAGAAGGAGAAGGAGGAAGAGGCAGCAAAAGAAGTGGGAAAGATAGAGAGATAGAGAAAAAAAGACTCGGAAGAAAGGCAGGGGAAAGGAGAAAGGAGAAGGAGAAAGGAAAAAGGAGAAGGAGAAAGAAGAAAAAAGAACGGACACAAAGAGAAAACAAAAATAAAATAAATAAACAATAGACTCGGAAGAAGGGCGAGGGAGGAGGATACGGAGAAGAGGGAGAGGAAGTGAAAGAAGAAGAAGAAGGAAGGAAGAAAGAAGGAAGGGCAGGAGGAAGGAAGGACAGACACAAAAAGAACAAAATAAAGAGTCAAACAAGCAATGAACTCCGAAGCAGGACAGTAAGAAGACGAAGAAGAAGAAGAAGAAGAAGGGAGGATAGACACTGAAGAAAGGAAATAAAGAACTGAATAAACAACAGACTCGGAAGAAGGACAGGATGAAGGAGGAGGAGGAAAAGGGAATCAGTCATGTTGAAATATTCATCTCCTGGCTTTAGACATTTTTCCTACTCCATCTCCTCCTCCTCCATCCCCCCCCCCCCCTCCTCCTCCATCTCCTCCTCCTCCTCCCCCCCCCCCCCCCCTCCTCCTCCTCCCCTCCCTCCCCCCCCCCCCCCCCCCCCTCCTCCTCCTCGGTCGTCCTCTCTTCTTCGTCGTCGACCAAACAGCCCCGTAAGGACCAATAGGTCTATTGCAGCTTGTAAGTCAATTGTATTCCTTTGTATTCCTCTTAAGGGGGGTGACCTGTTTTTTGTTATTTCTGTCCTTTTCTCTCTTTCTCTGGCTTGTATCCATTCGGCCCCATTCAGCCAAACTTTTTAAGACGTTATCCCAATTTAGGTGTTGAGTTCTTCGTGGCGAGCGAGAGCGAGCCAGTATTATATGAAAAAATCCGGCTTCGCCGGAGACATTTTTCTATCGAAAATTTACAAATTTCAGAACAAAAACAGGTCACCCCCCTTAACTTAGTCTCCTGTTGCTCACCTCTGCATATTTTCCCTTTTCTACTTTTTCCGTTTCTTCTTCTAATTGTTTTTCTTCTCTTTTCTTTATATTTTCATTTGTTTCTCCTTCTTCAAAATATTATTATTATTATTATTATTATTATTATTATTATTATTATTACTGTTCTTCGTTTTCCTCATATAGTTCCCTTTTCTTCTCTTGTTCTTCGCTTCTTCCTCTTTCTACACCACTTCTCTCTCGTTCCTCTTCTTATCCCAATTCTTCTCGTTAATGTGTTTTTGTTTCTTCTTCTTCTTTCTCCCACCTTTTCACTCCCTATACATTCGCTTCTTACTGTTCTCCCTTCTTATCCAATTATTCCTCTTTTCCTTATTCTCCTCCTCCTTTACTTTTGTTATTGTCTCCTTCTTTTATTTCCCTTTCTTTATCATTTCCAATTGTTTCCACGCCAGTGTAAGCTGGAGGGAGTGGTGGGTGGGGAGGAGCCTTCTGCTTTACTATCCTTTTCTCTACCTATTCCTTTGTATAGTCCTTCTCCCTCTTCCTAACTTTCCTTCTTTTCCTCTGCCCCTCCTCCTCCTCCTCCCCAACCTCGTTCTTCTTACCTTCTCTTCTCCTCCTCCTCCCCTCCCTTCCTTTCCTCCTTCATCTGCCACCTTATTAACCTTTTTATGCCTTAATGCATTGCTAATTTTATCCACATACCGCTCGCACACGCAAACACCCCCCTCCCCCACCTCTACGCAAACAACAAAAACAACCCCTCCCCCTCCCCCCCACACAAACACACCCACATACTCGCAAAGCAACATATCATACACAAAACACACACACACACAAGCATCAACAACCACACACACACACACAAGGAACAACCACACACACACACAAGGAACAACCACACACACACAAGGAACAACCACACACACACACAAGGAACAACCACTCACACACACAAGGAACAACCACACACACACACACAAGGAACAACCACACACACACACAAGGAACAACCACACACACACACAAGGAACAACCACACACACACACAAGGAACAACCACTCACACACACAAGAAACAACCACACACACACACAAGGAACAACCACACACACATAAGGAGCAATCACTCACACACACACACACACAAGGAACAACCACTCACACACAAGGAACAACCACTCACACACACACACACAAGGAACAACCACTCACACACAAGGAACAACCACTCACACACACAAGGAACAACCACTCACACACAAGGAACAACCACACACACACACACACACAAGGACCAACCACACACACACACACAAGGAACAACCACTCACACACAAGGAACAACCACACACACACACAAGGAACAACCACACACACACAAGGAACAACCACTCACACACACACACACACAAGGAACAACCACTCACTAACTTGCTAACTTGCAAGAGAGTTCACTTTTTCAATTTGTACAATCTCCGACCCGTGGTAATAATGTGCTTGACCTTGTACTCGCAACTAAAGAATTAATAGATAATTTGAATGTTGGTGATGAATTCAGTAACAGCGACCATCGTACAATAACTTTCACTTTAAAGTTTACTAGTAACAAATCAAATAGCAGCATTGAGAAAGTCCCTAATTTCAAGAAAGCAAATTTTCATAAACTTAAATCAAAGCTTAAAGAAACTGACTGGAGCTTTATGACTAACAATAATGACATAAATACATCTTGGGAGTGTTTCACAACCACATACCTTAAGGCAGTGCAAGATTGCATACCATCGAAAATACGGCGTCCAGGCCATAATGATACGCCCAAATGGTGGAATAAAGCTATTTCAGACTGTCTGCTTGCTAAAAAATTTGCTAATGATAGATTAAAATCCTCACAAAATGACGAAGAACGGGTGAAATTTGTAGAGCTACGACACAAAGCCAAAACGTAAATTAAGCAAAGTAAAAAGACCCTGGAGTTACATGTTGCGAATCAAAGTCAAACAAACCTGAAATAATTCTATAGTTATATCAGAAAGAAAAAAGTAGTTACTTCAACTGTTGGACCGTTAGTCGATGAAAATTGAGAATACACCAAAGACGAAGTACAAATGAGTAATGCCCTCAATACCTTCTTTGCATCAGTTTTTACAACCGAAGACCTCAGTGATATCCCTACATCATCGCCGATTCAGATTGATAATTCAGATGTTCTAAGCAATATCATCGTTACAGAGAGAGAAGTATTGAATTGTTTAGATAAACTCAAGGTAAATAAAACGCCTGGACCTGATACCATCTCGCCTAGAGTTCTAAAAGAAGCTAAGGATGAGCTCTCCAAACCACTGACATTGTTATTCAATGAATCCTTGCAGTCTGGGACTATGCCTGATCAGTGGAAGCTAGCCAACGTAACACCGATATTCAAAAAAGGCAGCAAATCCCTACCCAGTAACTATCGTCCAATTAGCTTAACCTCAATTGTATGTAAAATGCTAGAAACGGTCATAAGAGACAGACTCGTAAATCACTTAGAGGCAAATAACTTACTTAAAGATAGTCAACACGGCTTTCGTAAAAAACGTTCCTGTTTAACAAACCTCTTAGACTTCTTCCACGATATACTCAACCTCTACGATGAGAGTAAAGCTGTAGATATTATATACCTTGATTTTCAAAAGGCCTTTGACAAAGTTCCCCACAAACGTTTACTGCTAAAACTAAAAGCGCATGGAATACAAGACGGTGTGTTGAAATGGATAGAAAATTGGCTCAGCGACAGAAAGCAAAGACTAGTCATAAACGGTAAGGCATCTAAATAGACCAATGTAAGTAGCGGGGTACCCCAGGGATCGGTACTAGGACCAATTCTCATTCTAATTTACATCAACGACATAGATGAGGGTCTCACCTGTACAATCTCAAAATTTGCTGACGATACAAAAATTGCAAATAGCGTACTCTCAAAAGAACAAGTTGACGATATGCAACACAATCTAGATAAATTGTCATGTTGGGCCCAAATTTGGCAAATGAGTTTCAATGCGGATAAATGTAAAGTACTACATATCGGATACCTAAATGAGAAAGCAACTATTCGATAAATGGCACTCAGCTTAAGAATGTAAACAGAGAAACCGATCTGGGAGTAACAATATCGAGTAACCTAAAACCGAGTCAACAATGTTCAGAAGTTGTTAAGAAGGCAAACAAAATAATTGGCTTTATAGGCAGGTCATTTGAGCATAAATCCAAAGAAGTTATCCTAACCCTTTACAATTCCTTAGTCCGCCCTCTTCTGGAATACTGCGTTCAATCCTGGTGCCCTTATTACCAAAAAGATATAAACAAGCTAGAACGAGTTCAACGTAGAGTTACCAAAATGATACCTAGCCTAAAGAACAAACCATACGAAGAGCGTCTTAGAGAATTAAATCTATTTCCTTTAACCCAGCGCAGATTAAGAGGTGACTTAATTCAAGTGTTCAAAATCATCAAAGGCATCGACAATATGAACTGTAGTAAGTACTTCACTATCGACCAATCTAATTACACGCGGGGAAACCTTGCAAAATTATTAGTAAATCTTTTAACTCACACGAATCTAAGAATTTCTTCTTCAATCGAGTTGTCAACTTGTGGAATGGGCTTCCCCGAGACGTTATAGACTGCATCACCGTTGATTCATTTAAACTCTGCTTAGACAAATATCTCGCATCAAACCCGCGACTGACTGCGTTTGTAAATGAATAACTTTATTTTATCCCCCCCTCAGTTACTAACCCATCTGTCCCCTACTAACTTCCTAATCCTGCCACGGACATTAGTTCCAGGGCAGTAGTTCCCTTTCCAATGTTCCCTTACCCACTCTAAACCACTGTTTGGACACTTGATCCTCAGTGTTTTGGAGGACAAGCAGCCTAGAAGGGTCACTAGACCTGTTGTTGCTTGATTTCCTTTGTACTCCCTTTGTACACACACACACACACAAGGAACAACCACTCACACACAAGGAACAACCACACACACACACAAGGAACAACCACACACACACACAAGGAACAACCACTCACACACACACAAGGAACACCCACTCACACACACACACACACACAAGGAACAACCACTCACACACAAGGAACAACCACTCACACACACACACACACAAGGAACAACCACTCACACACACACACACAAGGAACAACCACTCACACAAGGAACAACCACACACACACAAGGAACAACCACTCACACACACACACACAAGGAACAACCACTCACACAAGGAACAACCACACACACACAAGGAACAACCACTCACACACACACACAAGGAACAACCACTCACACACACACACAAGGAACAACCACTCACACACACACACACAAGGAACAACCACTCACACACACACACACAAGGACCAACCACTCACACACACACACACAAGGAACAAACACTCACACACACACGCACACAAGGACCAACCACTCACACACACACACACAAGGACCAACCACTCACACACACACACAATAGCAATGGGTCCCGGGGGAGGGGGGATTACAACACTGCTTTCTTCTTCTCGCCCCCCCCCCCCCCTCTCTCTCTCTGTCTCTCATTCTCTTTCTCTCTCTCTCTCTCTCTCTCTTCATATTTACCTTAAACTATTCATAACCCTCGCTCATTTTGCTGATCCCCCTCCTTCTACTCCTCTTTTTAAACTTATAGACTGCTAGTTGAGAGAGGGAGGAGGTGTGGGGTATAAAGGGGGGGGGGGGGGAGTGGAGGATGTGGTACAGGGAGATACTACTATTTTTTTTTTTTATGTGCCATCCAATTTTCAGACATTTCCTGGGACTGGCACGGTATTGGAAGGGTTCTTTTTTACACAACACCTCCTCGTCCTCCTTCTCCTTCTTCTTCTCCTTCTCATTTTCAAACATAATCCGGAAAAGTCATTCTAACTTCATACAATTCATTGGTTCGTCTCCATTGAATTTGTGTTATTCAATTTTCAATTTTTCTACCGAAAAATTTAAAAATTTATCTTGAAAGGGGTCAAGGGGGAGTAATTTTAAGCTTGATGGAAGTCTAGGGAACAAACAAATAGCTCTCCTTAAGTCATTGAATAATTTGTGTTATTTCAAGGTTCCTCAAGTGGAGATTTCCACTTGAGGGACTTTTTTCTTTACCCCTTTCTCCCTCATGTTTAGCCCCATTGCTTTAGAGATTTTAAGACGTTCGCCCCATTAGTTTGTCGATTTTAAGAACTTTCACCCCATTTATGTCACTTTTAAGACCTTTCGTCCCATTTAGGTGTCGATTTTTTCCTGGCGAGCAATAGCGAGCCTGTAATTTAAGAGGAACCGGCCTTCGGCCGGGAAATTTTTCTACCGAAAAATTTACAAATTTATCTTGAAAGGGGGTCATGGGGGTGTAATTTCAAGCTTGATAGAAGTCTAGGGAACAAACTAAATAGCTCCCCTTAAGTCATTGAATAATCTGGCATGGGTTGTCTTTCTCACGGGAGACAGGTACGCTTGGGGGAGTACTGCGCATGGCCACCATCATTAATTAAGGGGCGTAAAGCATCCGGCAATAGATAGATAGATAGATAGATAGATAGATAGATAGATAGATAGATGGACAATTAAGATACTCTGGCGAACTATTAGGACAAAGTAGTTGAACCGCAATGGACGAATGACTAGGATTCACTCGTTAAGAGGGGGTCACCTGCTTTTTTCATCTTTCTCTCATTTTCTCTCTTTTTCTGGCTTGTATCCATTCGGCCCCATTCAGCCAACTGTTTTAAAACGTTTATCCCCATCCAGGTGTCAATTTCTTCCTGACGAGCGATAGCGAGCCAGCATTGTATGGAGAAATCCGGCTTCGCCGGAGGCATTTTTCTATCGAAAAATGTACAAATTTAGGTAGATGTCAAAACAAAAATATATATAAGCTGTCTCGCTACCGCTCGCCAGGAAAATATTGACACATGGATGGGGGTAAACGTCTTAAAACAGGCTGAATGGATACAAGCCAAAGAGACAGAGAGAAAAAAAAGCGAAGTGGGCCTCCTTCATGTTCACCGTCTTGTTATATTCATTAGGAAGTGTTGAAGTATTTCTGACCCCGACTGTACCATCATTATACTGTAGCTTCATCATCACTGTTAAGGGGAGATCTCCACTTGAGGGATTTTTGTCTTTACCCTTTTCTCCCTCATGTTTAGCCCCATTAGGGTTTAAGACGTTCGCCCCATTAGTTAGGCGATTTTAAGAACTTTCGCCCCATTTATGTCACTTTTAAGACCTTTCGTGCCATTTAGGTGTCGATTTTTTCCTGGCGAGCGATAGCGAGCCTGTAATTTAAGAGGAACCAGCCTTCGGCCGGGACATTTTTCTACCGAAAAATGTACAAATTTATCTTGAAAGGGGGTCCAGGGGGTGTAATCGTAAGCTTGATGGAAATAGAGGGAACACAGTAAAAAACCTCCCCTTAACAACCAAGACCCCTGTACCATCTGTACAAGGTAGTATTATTAACACAACCACCTGTATACAGAGCATGTGTGTGTGTGTGTGTGTGTGTGTGTGTGGGGGGGGTGTGTGTGGGGTGGGGGGGGGGGGGGGGGGGGGGAGGAGGGTGGTGAGACAGATAGAGAGAAACAGATAATACACATATATATATGAGAGAGAGAGAGAGAGAGAGCGCGAGAAAGAAAGAAAGAAAGAGAGAAGGGGGGGGGGGGGGGGATGAGAGATAAGGAAGAAGGCCGGAAGATGTGAAGAAAGACCCGGATATTAGCAAAGAGAAGGAGAGGCAAAGATAACGCTATAAACAGAGAGAGAGAGAGAGAGAGAGATAACACTAAAACAGAGAGAGAGAGAGAGAGAGAGTGTGTGTGTGTATAAGCTTGTGCATGAGAGAATGTGAGTGTGTATGTGTGTGTTTGTATGAGAGAGTGAGAGTGAGTGAGTTGGGTTATGAGTGTGTGTATGCGTCAGTGTTATATATGGGTATGCGTGAGAGAGAGAGAGAGAGAGAGAGAGAGAGAGAGAGAGAGAGAGAGAGAGAGAGAGAGAGAGAGAGAGAGAGAGAGAGAGAGAGAGAGAGAGAGAGAGAGAGAGAGAGATATTGCAGGAAGATATATCAAGGGGGTCACCTGCTTTTTCTTCTCTCTGCTTTCTCTCTCTGGCTAGTATCCATTCGGCCCCATTCAGCCCACTGTTTTAAGACGTTTATCCCCATCTAGGTGTCGATTTTTTCCTGGCGAGCGACAGCGAGCCAGCATTGTATGGAGAAATCCGGCTTAGAAATGTTTCTATCGAAAAATGTTCAAATTTAGCCTGCTGTCAAAAAACATTTAAAAAAACACTTATGCTAGCTCACTACCGCTCGCCAGGAAGAAAATAACACCTGCATGGGGTTAAACGTCTTGAAACATTAGGGTGAATGGGGCCGAGTAGATACAAGCCAGAGAGAGAGAGAGAGAGAAAAGGAGAATAATAAAGGCAGGTCACTCCCCTTAAGCCGGTGAAGGGAAGGATGGGCCAGAACACAATACAAATGCTGATGTGGAAAGCCAATATTACGTGTGTGTGTGTGTGTGTTGTTTATTTTTTACCATTGTTTGTTTGTTTGTTTGTCTCCAGTTTAACCCCTTCAGCACCATCACATGTATCTACCTTTGCTTCTGGCTAAATTACACGATTGTATGCAGCTTAAGGGGAGGTATTTAGTTTGTTCCCTAGACCTCCATCAACCTTAAAATTACACCCCCTTGAGTCCCTTTCAAGATAAATTTGTACATTTTTCGGTAGAAAAATGTCCCGGCCGAAGGCCGATTCCTCTTAAATTACAGGCTCGCTATCGCTCGCCAGGATAAAATCGACACCTGAATTGCACGAAAGGTCTTAATATGGGGTGAAAGTTCTTAAAATCGCTAAACTAATGGGGCAAACGTTTTATAATATCAAAAGCAATGGGGCTAAACATGAGGGAGAAAGGGGTCAAGAAAACAATCCCTCAAGTGGAGACCTCCCCTTAAGAAGGCTCCATACCATTAAGAAAGTATATTTACATTATAAGCTACCTAAAGATCTAAAACAGGTCAATATAATCTAAACCAAAACTCTGAATACCCGGTAACATACGGTAGGTCTGTTAAATAATGGCGGCGGCAGCGAGTCCGCGACAGTAAGTGTTTGTAAACGTTCACCTCATAAATGGGTACCAACACTCAACACATGCAAGCACTAAGGTCACCTCAGTACACGCACACACAAACACACACACACACACACGAGAGAGAGAAAGAGATTACCATACACGTGACATACAAAATAGAGAATTACCTAAACAATGAGAGCTTTGAAAGCGTTCCAAAGTCAAACAGACTTCCCTTCCACCCCTCACACGCACGGATTAACAATAAACTACACACACACACGTGAGATAAAAGCACAAGCAGAGAGAGAGAGAGTGAGAGAGAGTGACTATGAGAGTGAGAGACCGAGAAAGTAGGCAATCATACAAACTCGTCAATTTTTGTCAACAACCCGTCTAGGGGAGTAAGCCTTAGGCTATACAAATTCTTACTGCTCACCTAAAGGTGAAGTAGGTTGGTTATGGACCAGCCACCCACCACTGTTGAAACAATAGTACTACTAAGACACATTGAGGGCCTCAGAGTCGGACAGACCGTAAGTTGAGTAGTCGATCCTGCAATTCCGTGAATAAACTGGCTAGGTTGTCTTTCGCACAGGGGACAGGTATGCTTGAGGGTGTTTGTGTATGGCCACCCTCATAAAGGGGAGTAAGCCATCCGGCAATAGATAGATATATAGATAGGTTAATCATAGCTATAGCAGATCCAACAAAAATATCGCGCACACACACACACACACACACACACACACACACATGTAGGCACATGTATGTACTGTATACTAGTCCCTGTGCATACTAAAAGCATCATGTCTGAACATGGCAAGGGCAGTAAAGTGAAGGGCAAGTCACAATCACAGTCCAGCAGGGCTGGACTTCAGTTCCTCGTCGGCAGGATCCACCGTCTGCTGCGTAAAGGCATCTATGCCGTGGGTGTCGGTGTTGGCGCACCCGTCTACCTGGCCACCGTTATGGGTGTCGGTGTTGGCGCACCCGTCTACCTGGCCACCGTTATGGGTGTCGGTGTTGGCGCACCCGTCTACCTGGCCACCGTTTATGGGTGTCGGTGTTGGCGCACCCGTCTACCTGGCCACCATTATGGGTGTCGGTGTTGGCGCACCCGTCTACCTGGCCACCGTTATGGGTGTCGGTGTTGGCGCACCCGTCTACCTGGCCACCATTATGGGTGTCGGTGTTGGCGCACCCGTCTACCTGGCCACCATTATGGGTGTCGGTGTTGGCGCACCCGTCTACCTGGCCACCGTTATGGAGTACCTGATTGCTAAGGTGCTCGAGCTGGCCGGCAATACTGCCCGTGACAATAAGAAGACCCGTTTCATACCCCATCACTTGCAGCAGGCTATCCGCAATGGCGAGAAGCTGAACAAATTTCTGTCTGGGGTCACCATTGCCCAGAGAGGAGTTTAACATCCAGGCTGTGCTTCTACCCAAGAAGACCGAGAAGTTTTAAATCCTTCGTCTTGGCCCTTTGTTGCCTTTCTTGCCACGGTCCCAGTAGCTAAGCGCTTTTGGTCATGTACTTGGAGTGCTGGTTCTGGTGTCGGGTGTTCGATCCCACACGCCGGTAGGGGAAGTTTCTCTCAAAATAACTTTCTGTGGCCATATAAGTTAGGTCTGGACAGACCAGTCTCTGGGGACCCACACATTTTCCAGCCCATGTCCTACTCCCTCAGGGGTATGTAGGCATCCCTAAAAAAAAAAAAAAAAAAAAAAAAACATACACACCCACAAGCACAAGCACACACACACACACACACACAAACAGGGGGAGATAGGGGACATAGAGTAAGCAGTAAATGATATTCATGCACAAATATGCCCGATGCCTACCAATCGAGGCCATAACAGCCCCAAACAAAGATAACAATGCCCTCAACAGTTTGGACCTTCCACAAACAAACAAACAAGCACACGCGCTTATACACATCTAGATACATTGCTATATAGATAGAACTAGGAACTTATCAAACATGACCACAGCAGCTCTAACGTAAATAAGGATGTTCCACTCATTTAGGGCCTTACAAGCCTTTAACCCCTTCTTTACCCAGATATCTTTCTAGTTTTATTCTACCTATATTTAGACGATTTTGTGCAGTTTAAGAAGGATCTGTGGTAGTAAAAATGGTTAAGTGAGATAGTTCGAATCTTCTTAATAGTTGGTTACCCTTTGTAAACTTGATACAAGCGTCTAATAGTAGCCAGAATAGAAAGCAAAGATATCGTCGGTACAGAAGAGGTTAACAAACAGACACACGAGCAAACACATACACATTCACAAAATAATAAATAGATGAACAGATATGTGAGTGGAAAGATAACTATGTTTATATATAGATGAACAGATATGTGAGTGGAAAGATAACTATGTTTATATATAGATGAACAGATATGTGAGTGGAAAGATAACTATGTTTATATATAGATGAACAGATATGTGAGTGGAAAGATAACTAAGTTTATATATAGATGAACAGATATGTGAGTGGAAAGATAACTAAGTTTATATAAAGATGATATAGATGAACAGATATGTGAGTGGAAAGATAACTAAGTTTATATATAGATGATATAGATGAACAGATATGTGAGTGGAAAGATAACTAAGTTTATATATAGATGATATAGATGAACAGATATGTGAGTGGAAAGATAACTAAGTTTATATTGATGATATTATATATAGATGATATAGATGAACAGATATGTGAGTGGAAAGATAACTAAGTTTATATATAGATGATATAGATGAACAGATATGTGAGTGGAAAGATAACTAAGTTTATATATAGATGATATAGATGAACAGATATGTGAGTGGAAAGATAACTAAGTTTATATATAGATGATATAGATGAACAGATATGTGAGTGGAAAGATAACTAAGTTTATATATAGATGATATAGATGAACAGATATGTGAGTGGAAAGATAACTATGTTTATATATAGATGATATAGATGAAACAGATATGTGAGTGGAAAGATAACTAAGTTTATATATAGATGATATAGATGAACAGATATGTGAGTGGAAAGATAACTAAGTTTATATATAGATGATATAGATGAACAGATATGTGAGTGGAAAGATAACTAAGTTTATATATAGATGATATAGATGAACAGATATGTGAGTGGAAAGATAACTAAGTTTATATATAGATGATATAGATGAACAGATATGTGAGTGGAAAGATAACTAAGTTTATATATAGATGATATAGATGAACAGATATGTGAGTGGAAAGATAACTATGTTTATATATAGATGATATAGATGAACAGATATGTGAGTGGAAAGATAACTAAGTTTATATATAGATGATATAGATGAACAGATATGTGAGTGGAAAGATAACTAAGTTTATATATAGATGATATAGATGAACAGATATGTGAGTGGAAAGATAACTATGTTTATATATAGACCAATAACATTCATAGAACACCAACACAGAGGAGTCTCCTACCATACTACTAGAGATAGCTCAACAAGTGTGTCAAAAGCGCACACACACACACACACACAAGATGATAGATAGATACAATATATGAATTTAGAAAACTGGAAACAGATAGATAAAGCACTTTACGAGAGAGAGAGAAAGAGAGTGAGTGAGAGAGAGAGAGAGAGAGAGAGAGAGAGATAGAGAAAGAGAGTGAGAGTGAGTGAGAGAGTGAGAGAGAGAAGGGGAGGGGAGGGAAGACGTATCGCACAAAGGGAAACAATCTGAAACTTGCCAATCGTAGCCATGGCAGCGCCGACATAAAATTGACCCCACACAGAGGATCTTTCAAGAATTCCAAAAGCACACCCACACCCACATACCCCCACACACAAATACCCCCCCCCCCCCCCCCCCCATACACACACACACATAAATAGATAGAGCTCTCTACTTACCAATAGTAGCCATAGCAGCGCCAACAAAGATGAGGATAACACCGACAGTGAGCGCCTTACAAGCATTCCACAAGCACCGTGTTGTCACCTTTCCCTTGACCGCTTGTATGCTCCACTGTCTGCGGGCCTGTGATCTGCGGGGCTTGAGGATCTCACTGCGCTGGGGGGCCGCAGGGGACGCCGCAGCCATCGCCGCCTGCCGCAGCTTGGCGGACATGATCGCTCCGGAATGCATGATGGAGAATTAGTATGCGGTTTGTCACCTTTCAATTAGATCACCAGGGAGTTTTGTTTAGCTACCACCAAGCGATTGAGATTAACTTGGATTTTTTTTCTTCGGATTATTGGGTTTCTTTAGCTGCCAATACACAAAGTTGTTCAATCTGATTAAGTGTATTTTAAAAATATATATACCCAATTTTGCTTAACTCAGGAAGTATTTCTCAGATAAAGATAGTTTCATCTTCCGTATTCGTAATTTTGCTTAGCTTAGAAATATGAAGGATCTCTCCCATTTAGTTCTTTTCAGCTTGTGTACCACTAACACACACATTTAGTTAACTTAGAAATGATCTCTAGGATTAGGTGAGTTTGGTTTTTGTATTAATCTTTTCAATCGATGAATTATGTTTAGCTTTGTTTCACTTCACACATATTTGGTTCATCTTGATCCCTTTTTCACGATGACGTCTTATTGTTTTCTCTTTAGGGCTAGCGTTAGACGTATTAATCTGGTGTCATTATTATCCCTTTATTCGATTAACACTATTGTTATATATTTCAGCGACCATTCAATGATTTTATTGAGCTTATAATGAAGTGGTTGGGGATCGTGGTTTGGTAGTTGATGTTAAGTGGAATTTTTGGTGTTGGTAGTTTTGAGTGGTTGTTATGCCTAGTTAGTAATGGTAGTTAATAATAGTTGAGTGTGGTGGTAGGTATGGTGGTGGTTGAGCAGGTATAGTGATTGGTTGCCTGGTTGTTACTGCTTGGTTGGTGGTTGTGCAAGACGAATTACAAGTTGTGTTTAGTATAGAGAGGTGGTGCGGTGTGGGTTTATTCTGTGATATTATTGAGCTTCTAGTGACTGTGGGTCAGAAGGAGGAACTGTAGCTTAATGTTGTGATGCTTGTGGTTTCGATTGCTTATTGATGTGTGTGCTTAGTGCGGTGTGGAGTAATATTATAAGTTTGTAGCATTTATAATGACTTTAGTTGTTATATTTGTTGTTGCTAGTTTGTGCAGGTGCTGTTGTTGCTATTGTTGATATTCTCTTTAAGGTAATTGCTGCATAATGTGATTTTACAGTGTGCTATTATACGATAAATGTTGAATATATAATTATACCGTAGTTATTGTGCGTGATTGTAACCTTTGGTGATTCTTGATTAGAGATTGTTCTATACTGTAATTATGATACAGCTTGTAGTTCTCATTGTGCTTAGGATTGGTCATATGCCCTTACTACGGTATGAATAGTTGGTGTGATTGGTTGGTGGCTATGGCAGTGATTGTATTACGGAACTATCAGTTGATTGAGGCAGTGAAGCTTTTCTCGTTGTGTTTATATTTGGATTGGGATTTTTCTATCGATAAAAAAGGATATTGCAGGTTGGTTAATTAAGAGATTGGGGAATTTTGGAGTAGTTGGATTGGGTTTAAGATTGGCTTAAGTACATTCCGATTATTAACATAGGTGGTGTGTATGAGTAATGGGGATAGTTTTAATTGGTGATGGTTACAGTGTGGTTGCGATTGTAATGTTTCTTTTAAATTGAGAAAATGTTGATATAGTAACATGTATTAGGCTTGGCGAATGTTGATATAGTAACATGTATTAGGCTCGGCGAATGCTTCAGGAATAATAGTAGAGCCAATTTGTTAGTACAAATTTAACGTCTTGGAATTAATATGTTGGTGTTATTATAACGTTTGATATATATTTACAGGGATTTACCACTTCAGTCCCTATTTTAACTTCCACCAAATTACAATCCTTCAGTTTTGGAATATCTCAGACTGTAGTTTCAGGTCAGTTTGTGATGGTCTTGTTTTGTAAGGGATTGTGGGGGTTATTGCTAAGTCTGTAGCGGCTCCTGTAACCGTGATTATCGTACGTTTTAGGGATTGTATGCGTTGTTGTAATATTGTAGCCGGTATGTCTGTGATTGTGTGGAGCGTTGGTTATTGCCTTCAGCGTTCGGGAGTATTGCTTGTTTTCTGTGTGTTATTGCACTTCTTCCTCTTCATTTACTCTTCTGCTCTTGGTTTTTCCTCTTTGCTAAGCAGCTGGTTGAAGGGATTCTGAAAAGAGAAGAGATATTTATTAGATAATTATATGCATGTGTGTGTGTGAAAAAGTGAGAGATAGTATTTGTGTCTCATACTGACAATAAGTATTTCAATGATAGTATATAAAGTACATTGTATTTAACCTGGCGAGTTTACACTTGGTCGCTTTTACCTAGAGATCTCTACTTCGAGTTGATTGATTAATGGTAGTGTGCATGAATAACATCTTGCAGTTGTAAACACAAACATAATACAATGCATATATTGCACAGAACCATCAGCCAATCAGCACCAAGTACAGTTCTCTAGTATACGCGACCAAGTACAAAGTCGCCAGGTTAAAAGAAATAGACTATAGTTTCACTCATTACCTATTTTCATGACAGTGTTTATAATATTTTGAAATATTTTCCTTGTATAATACAAGTATTCTATATTTACTAGCATATAATATTATATAAAATAACCTCCATCTCTAATAATTAATATACCGTTGTGACATCCTGGTTATCCTCATATATGATGCATTATTGCCACTAGCTTAGTAGCTTATCTCATTCATAGATATATTGATAAAGAGAGAGAGAGAGAGAGAGAGAGAGAGAGAGAGAGAGAGAGAGCGAGAGCGAGAGAGAGAGAGAGAGAGAGAGAGAGTGAGAGAATGAGTATGTGTGAAGAGAGGATGTAATGAGAACATTTACTGAGAGCGAGAGAGTGGGTATGTGTTAAGGGACAATATAATTAAGTTAGGCCTACTTGTATTGCTGTGAGTGGTTGCCCTGTCCTTTCCAGGTAGCAGGGAGATCTTAGCTTTACAAGGACGTGATGATAACCCTTTCAGTACCAGCCACGTCTTTTCCAATATATTCTAGCTACACTTAGACGATTTTATGAAGTTTAGGCAGGGTATAAGGCAGCTGAGACGATTAGACGATTAGACGATTAGACGATTTTATGAAGTTTAGGCAGGGTATAAGGCAGCTGAGACGATTAACCCCTCCTTTACCGGCAACGTCTTTTCAATTGTTTTATAGCTATATTTAGACGATTAACCCCTTCTTTACCGGCAACGTCTTTTCAATTGTGTTATAGCTATATTTAGACGATTAACCCCTTCCTTACCGGCAACGTCTTTTCAATTGTTTTATAGCTATATTTAGACGATTAACCCCTCCTTTACCGGCAACGTCTTTTCAATTGTTTTATAGCTATATTTAGACGATTAACCCCTTCTTTTACCGTGCAACGTCTTTTCAATTGTGTTATGCTATATTTAGACGATTAACCCCTTCCTTACCGTCAACGTCTTTTCATTGTTTTTATAGCTATATTTAGACGATTAACCCCTCCTTTACCGGCAACGTCTTTTCAATTGTTTTATAGCTATATTTAGACGATTAACCCCTTCTTTACCGGCAACGTCTTTTCAATTGTTTTATAGCTATATTTAGACGATTAACCCCTTCTTTACCGGCAACGTCTTTTTCAATTGTATTACAGCTATATTTAGTACGATTAACCCCTTCTTTACCGCAACGTCTTTTTCAATTGTTTTATAGCTATAATGTATAGACGATTACCCCCTTCTTTACCGGCAACGTCTTTTCAATTGTTTTATAGCTATATTTAGACGATTAACCCCTTCTTTACCGGCAACGTCTTTTCAATTGTTTTATAGCTATATTTAGACGATTAACCCCTTCTTTACCGGCAACGTCTTTTCAATTGTTTTATAGCTATATTTAGACGATGTTGTGCAGTTTAAGAAGGCTCTGTGGTAATAAGAAGGGTTAAGGGGAAATTTCCACTTGAGGGATTTTTTTCTTGACCCCTTTCTCCCTCATGTTTAGCCCCATTGCTTTTGAGATTTTAAGACGTTCGCCCCATTAGTTTGGCGATTTTAAGAACTTTCATCCCATTTATGTAACTTTTAAGACCTTTCGTACCATTTAGGTGTTGATTTTTTCCTGGCGAGCGATAGCGAGCCTGTAATTTAAGAGGAAAATTTTTCTACCGAAAAATGTACACATTTATCTTGAAAGGGGGTCATGGGGTGTAATTTCAAGCTTGATGGAAGTCTAGGAAACACTAAAAACCTCCCCGTTAGGTTAGGTTAGGTTAGGGGAGATAGTTCGAAGCCTTTTTATACTGGAGGCCTTTTTTAAACTGAATAAAATCGTCTAATAATAGCCAGCCAGAATAAAGTTACAAGGACGGCACCGGTTAATGAAGGGGTTAATTAATTAAGATTGTCTGTGGCCTTTTATAATGGGTAGACGTCTTTCCTAAGCTGAATAATATCGTCTAATGGTTAGCAGTGAGTGTAATGAAAAGGACGTCGCTGGCTCTGTATGGGTTAAGGGGAGGTATTTAGTTTGTTCCCTAGACCTCCATCAAGCTTAAAATTACACCCCCTTGACCCCCTTTCAAGATAAATTTGTACATTTTTCGGTAGAACAATTTCTCTTAAATTACAGGCTCGCTATCGCTCGCCAGGATAAAATCGACACCTGAATGGCACGAAAGGTCTTAATATGGAGTGAAAGTTCTTAAAATCGCTAAACTAATGGGGCAAACGTTTTATAATATCAAAAGCAATGGGGCTAAACATGAGGGAGAAAGGGGTCAAGACAAAAATCCCGCAAGTGGAGATCTCCCCTTAATATACTGCATAGCGTCTCTGATAATTAATAGTCAGATGTATATATTTCTCACAAGGTTCTATAGGTTAGCTTTGTCCGCAAGGTAACAAGGAAAGTAAGCAACAACAGTTCTACTAATCCTTACGAGATTACTTGTAGATTAAGGGGGGTCACCAGCTTGTTTTTGTTATCTTTCTCTCCTTTTCTCTCTTTCTCTGGCTTGTATCCATTCGGCCCCATTCAGCCAACTGTTTTAAGACGTTTATCCCATCCAGGTGTCGATTTCTTCCTGGCAAGCGTTAGCGAGCCAGCATTGTATGGAGAAATCCGGCTTCGCCGGAGAAATGTTTCTATCGAAAAATTTACAAATTTAGCTTGCTGTCAAAACAAAAATATATATATGCTGGCTCGCTACCGCTCGCCAGGAAAATATTGACACCTGGATGGTGGTAAACGTTTTAAAACAGTAGGCTGAATGGGGCCGAATAGATACAAGCCAAAGAGAGAGGGAGAGAAAGAGAAAAAAGCGAGGTGGGCTCCCTTAACGTACCTAGCCTATGTGAGAGAAAGAACGATTAGCATAATATGAAGATTAGCATAATATGAAGATTAACATAATATGAAGATTAGCATAATATGAAGATTAGCATAATATGAAGATTCTCCTTCCCTTACAAAGGCCCTAGTAAAAATAACGTGGGATAAAATAGTGAAAAGGAATTATCATGCAGCGTCCACAAAAATTTACATACATACTGTACATACATACACACATACATACATACGGTACATACATACATACGCATTACACACATACATACATAAATACATACATACATACATACACATTACACACACATACATACATACATCATACATACATACATACATACAGTAAATACATTCATACATACATACAAATTACATACATACATACAGTGAATACATTCATACATACATACACATTACATACATACATACATACAGTAAATACATCCATACATACATACACATTACATACATGCACACATACATACATACATACATACATACATACATTCATACATACAAGAGATACAAGCCATATGAAGCGGACGCCAATAAAATACTATGCCTTACTGCATTATTGGCTAAACATAATAATATGATGTACGATTTTAAACATAATTTCACCTGCAGTGCCTGTTGGATAATAGTTATTGAATATTGTGTAACATGGACAATTGTAACTCATTTTGGTACTTCTTCTGTTGTTATTTCAGAGGTTTTAAGGGGAGGTTTTTAGTTAGTTCGCTATACTTCCATCAAGCTTAACATTACAGCCCCTAGACTCCCTTTCAAGATAAATTTGTACATTTTTCGGTAGAAAAATTTCCCGGCCGAAGGCCGGTTCCTCTTAAATTACAGGCTCGCTATCGCTCGCCAGGAAAAATAGACACCTAAATGGCACGAAATGTCTTAAAATTGACAGAAATGGGCCGAAATTTCTTAAAATCGCCAAACTAATGGGGCGAACGTCTTATAATATCAAAAGCAATGGGGCTAACCATGAGGGAGAAAGGGGTCAAGGAAAAAAAAATCCCTCAAGTGGAAATCTCCCCTTAAACTGTATAGGCCTAAGTTACTTGAGTATTACCACATACAACATGATTGGCGTTTGTTAATGTCTCTATTCATTTAGCTATGTTATTTCACCGAACCTCATACATTAAGGGGAGATCTCCACTTGAGGGATTTTTTTCTTGACCCCTTTCTCCCTCATGTTTAGCCCCATTGCTTTTGATATTATAAAACGTTCGCCCCATTAGTTTAGCGATTTTAAGAACTTTCACCCCATATTAAGACCTTTCGTGCCATTCAGGTGTCGATTTTATCCTGGCGAGCGATAGCGAGCCTGTAATTTAAGAGGAACCGGCCTTTGGCCGGGACATTTTTCTACCGAAAAATGTACAAATTTATCTTGAAAGGGACTCAAGGGGTGTAATTTTAAGCTTGATGGAGGTCTAGGGAACAAACTAAATACCTCCCCTTAATTTAGGTCTTTCATACATTCAGTATTTGTAAGGAACATTATACAATAGAGAAGCATCTGTGCCCTACTTACTCATGTTATTTTCACAGGAAGCATTATATTTTTTACCTGTATTAAGTTTCATCAGAGTAATTCGGATTTTTCAAGGTAAACAAAGTATTTTTTTCTAATCTTTGTCTACCGGAAAAAAAATATTCACCCTCACAGCTCCTTTGCTCTCAAGATAAGCTGTAAAAATATGAGGTGAACCTTTGCATATTCAGTAGTTTTGTATATATCATAGGTTGCCTACCCGTCAGTCAAGGAGAGAGAGAGAGAGAGAGAGAGAGCACTGCCTCCCTTGACCACAGTACGTACAGCCAAACAGGTAGGTATAGGTAAGTAGGTGGGCAGCTTGGTTGGTTGGTTGATAGATAGGTTGCTTGGTAGGTAAGAAGGTTGGTTGGTAGGCAGGTAGGTTGCTTGCTTGGTAGGTAGGTTAGTAGGTATGCTATCGCTCGCCAGGAAAAAAAAAATCGACACCTAAATTGCACGAAAAGTCATAACATTGAAAAAAGATGGAGCAAAAGGTCGTAAAATCACCAAACTAATGAAGCGAATGTCTTAAAATCTCAAAACTAAATAAGGCTAAACATGAGGGAGAAGGGGGTCCAAAAAAATAATATCCTAAGTGAAAATCTCCCCTTAAAGACACACGGCAATGATTGTATCTTTTATATAGATAGTTGAAAAGATAGATAGTGATTGATAAATGATTGTATCTTTTATATAGATAGTTGAAAAGATAGATACAGTGATTGATAAATGATTGTATCTTTTATATAGATAGTTGAAAAGATAGATACAGTGATTGATCAATGATTGTATCTTTTATATAGATAGTTGAAAAGATAGATACAGTGATTGATCAAAGATTGTACCTTTTATGTAGATAGTTGAAAAGATAGATACAGTGATTGATAAATAGACAGACATGAAGAACAGCTGGTTGTTGATGGTGTCTTAGGTACATAATGAGTGAGAGCGAGAGACGTGCAGATATTATTTTTAACATCGTTCTTAAGGGGAGGTATTTAGTTTGTTCCCTAGACCTCCATCAAGCTTAAAATTACACCCCCTTGAGTCCCTTTCAAGATAAATTTGTACATTTTTCGGTAGAAAAATGTCCCTGCCAAAGGCCGGTTCCTCTTAAATTACAGGCTCGCTATCGCTCGCCAGGATAAAATCGACACCTGAATGGCACGAAAGGTCTTAATATGGGGTGAAAGTTTTTAAAATCGCTAAACTAATGGGGCAAACGTTTTATAATATCAAAAGCAAATGGGGCTAAACATGAGGGAGAAAGGGGTCCAGAAAAAAATCCCTCAAGTGGAAATCTCCCCTTAATTCGTAGCATTTTAGAGTAGGTAAGGATTTCTGTGAACAACTCTACATATATATATATATATAGTTATACACGGGAGAATAGTCAGATACTGTATGGATAGATAGATAGATAGATAGATAGATAGATAGATAGATCAATGAATAAGAATAGACGTGTACCGACTGATTTGGTACTACCGCCCCTAACTGAGTGGCTTAACTGAGGGCTATGACTTTGTGGCAGCTCTCTGGGGGGTGCTTACTGAGAGAGAGAGAGAGAGAGAGAGAGAGAGAGAGAGAGAGAGAGAGAGAGAGAGAGAGAGAGAGAGAGAGAGAGAGAGCGAGAGCGAGAGCGAGAGCGAGAGAGCGAGAGAGAGAGAGATGAGAGTGTGAGCGAGACTAAGAGAGTATATGAGACTAAGAGAGTAAGTGAGAGACTGTGTGTGTGTGTGTGTGTGTGTGTGAGAGAGAGAGAGAGAGAGAGAGAGAGAGTGAGAGACAGAGAGAGCGAGACTAAGAGAGTAAGTGAGAGACAGTGTGTGTGTGTGTGTGTGAGTGAAAGAGAGAGAGAGAGAGAGCGTGAGAGTGAGAGAGAGTGAGTGAGCGAGACTAAGAGAGTAAATGAGACTAAGAGAGTAAGTGAGAGACAGTGTGTGTGTGTGTGTGTGCGTGTGAGTGAAAGAGAGAGATAGAGAGAGAGAGTGAGAGAGAGAGAGAGCGAGACTAAGAGAGTAAATGAGACTAAGAGTAAGTGAGAGACAGTGTGTGTGTCTGTGTGTGAGTGAAAGAGAGAGAGAGAGAGCGTGAGAGTGAGAGAGAGAGTGAGTGAGCGAGACTAAGAGAGTAAATGAGGCTAAGAGAGTAAGTGAGAGACAGTGTGTGTGTGTGCGTGTGAGTGAAAGAGAGAGATAGAGAGAGAGAGAGGGAGGGAGAGAGAGAGACTAAAAGCGTAAAAGTTGAATGCGAAATTAAAAATATGAGGATTACAGGAGTATGCTAATGCCGAGAGAACATGTTTCAAGGAGTTGCAAGGAATAACTAGTATCTCTGTGTCTTTGTCTTCCATTCAAGGGAAATAATAATGATGAACCAAAGTATTGTGTATTATATTAATGATTAACCAAACAGCAAAGTGTGTATAATAATTCTACTCTTAAATTAAGGGGGGTGACCGGTTTTTGTTCTGTCCTTTTCTATCTTTCTCTGGCTTTTATCCATTTGGCCCCATTCAGCCTACTGTTTTAAGACGTTTATCCCCATCCAGGTGTCAATTTTTTACTGGTGAGCGGTAGCGAGCCAGCATATTTTTTATTTTTGTTTGACAGCAGGCTAAATTTGTACATTTTTCGATAGAAAAATTTCTCCGGCGAAGCCGGATTTCTTCATATAATGCTGGCTCGCTTTCGCTCGCCAGGAAGAAATCGACACCTAGATGGGGATAAACATCTTAAAAT
>CM064572.1:58249814-58253634 GCA_032716605.1 Paralithodes platypus
GGTAGATAGATGGAGAAATTGGGTTTTGGAAGCATTAAAGTTAACAAGGTTTTCTCTGCCCCAATTGGAAATAGTATTTAGATCAGAATTTAAGAGTTCTATGGCTTTCATTACGTTTGTCGTTGAGGGATTGCTGGCTGGGGCGTTCTGAAAAACTAAGGTCGTAGTGTAAGGTTGAGTCGTCTGCATATGAATGGATGGGAATTAAGGTACAGTTAAGGAGATCATTTATAAAAATTAGAAAGAGAATAGGAGATAGGACAGAGCCCTGAGGAACACCGGAGTTTATAGGGTGAGGAAGTGAACAATGGCCGTCCACAACCGCGGCTATTGGAACGGCCGAAAGGAAATTAGAGACAAAGGCACAGATGGAGGGATAGAAACCGAAGGAGGGTAGTTTAGAAATTAAAGATTTATGCCAGACTCTATCGAAGGCTTTCGATATGTCTAGTGCAATAGAAACAAGTCTCACCGAAGTCCCGGAAGGAGGATGACCAAGAGTTAGTAAGATATGAAAGAAGATCACCAGTAGAGTGACCCTTAAGGAAGCCATACTGGCGATCTGAGAGCAGATTTGAGAAGAGAAATGCTTAAGAAATTTGGAAGCAAGAATATTTCAAAAACTTTAGAAAGACAAGAGATAAGAGCAATTGGACGATAGTTGGAGGGTTGAGAGCGGTCACCCTTCTTTGGTACAGGTTGAATGTGAGCAAACTTCCAGCATGAAGGGAAGACGTTAGAGGATAGACAGAGACGAAAGAGTTTGCCTAGGCAGGGAGTCAGCACGGAAGCACAGTTTTTGAGAACAACAGGAGGAACACCGTCCGGACCGTACGCCTTATTAGTGTTAAGCCCAGAGAGGGTAGAAAGTACATCTTTAGAAGAGATTAGGATATTAGGCATAAGTAAGAGAGAGGAGGGCGGAGAGGGAGGAATATGATTATACCACTCAACCATTTAATTTGCTTTAACCCTATTTTGTTCAAAGGGGTCTTTTTGGATTACCCCTGTTTCGCTCCATTAGTTTGGAGATTTTAAGACGCGTCACCCCATTCAAGTGTCGATTTTTGTCTGCCGTTTAGGAGGAATATTGCATTAAAGGTTCCAGAGACGACAAACTACAGCGACACGACCTACTTTGCGAGTGTAGCGAAAATCCGGCAGGTTCACTTTGTTCATTTTCGCTCTGCGAACAACTTTGGGCTTAGTGTTCAATGTCGTGGAGGTCGCCATTTAGGAGGAGTAGTGCGTCAGTGGTTCCGGAGACGATAACACAGCCCCCTTCGAACCGGGAATGATCAACAGCAGGTAAAAACAATAACTCAAAATGGTGGAGAGAGTAGGGACAGAAATGAAGGAAGTGACAAGGATGATACTATTGAGGAAGGAAGGAGGAAAGACAGTGAAGGAAGGACAGAAAGAAAGAAGGAGGAAAAGGTGGAAGATAAAAGAGATGAAGGAATATAGGAAATAATTAAGGCCGAAGGAAAGATGCAAGCGATGAAGGAAGGCAAACGAAAAAAAACAAAAAACAAGGGAGGACGGAAAGAAGGGAGAAGAAAGCAAGGAAGGAAAGGAAGAAGAAAGCAAGGAACTGAAGGAGAACGGAAAGAAGGAAGAAGAAGAACGCGCCACGCAAAGAACTGAAGGATAAAGGAGAGTAAGTGATAGAAAGCAGAAGGAAGGAATAGTGGATGACAGGAAGAAAGCAAGGAAGGAAAGGAGGACAGAAGAAAGCAAGGAAGGAGAGGAAGGGCGGAAGAAAGCAAGGAAGGAGAGGAAGGACGGAAGAAATCAAGGAAGGAGAGGAGGAAAGGAAGAAGAAAGCAAGGAAGAAGAGGAAGGGCGGAAGAAAGCAAGGAAGGACGGAAGGAAGGAAGAAAAAGCAAGGAAGGGAAGGAGGACAGAAGGAGGGAAAAAGAAAGCAAGGAAGGAAAGAAGAAATAGGAAAGCAAGGAAAGAAAAGGGAAACAGGAAACAAATAAGAGAACAAGGAAGAGAGAGGAAAGCAAGGAAGGAAGGGGGATAAAAAGGAAGAAAGGAAGGCCTGCGAAAGACCTCTGTCTACCCCAGACACCTGCCTTAATATTATATTTACCAACGCCAGGCAGTAAGTCGAATAGTAAAGATGGGGGAGAGAGAGAGAGAGAGAGAGAGAGAGAGAGAGAGAGAGAGAGAGAGAAAGAGAGAGAGAGAGAACAAGAGAGAGAGAGAGAGAGAGAACAAGAGAGAGAGAGAGAGAGAGAGAGAGAGAGAGAGAGAGAGAGATAGAGACAGAGAGAGAGATATAAAAAAAAGAGAAAACAAAAGAGAGAGAGAGAGAGAGATGAAGGAAGATATAAGGAGAATAATTATGAAGAAGGAAGGGAGGAGGGAGAAGAGTGAGGGAAGAGAGGAAAGAAGAAAGCATGCAAGGAAAAAAGGAATTAAGAAGGAACAGAAGAAGTAACGAATGAGTGGAGCCAGGAAGGAAGAAGGAGAGAAAGAAAGAAGAGCGAAGAAAGGGAAAAGGAGATATGAAGGAAGGACGGACAAAGGAAAGAAGAAAGCAAGCCAGGAAGGGAGGATAGCAGAGAAAAAGTAAACAAGGCAGCAGACGATAACAGGACGGGAAAGGAATATAGGCTGAAACGACTAAGAGGGAAATAAGAAAGAAGGTAAGACATGAAAGGAACAAAAGAGAGAAAAGTTAAAACAAGGCAGAAATTAAAGCATGGGGTAAAATTAGACACACGACACGAACTGACGAAAGAGGAAGGACAATGAAGGAAGCGAGGACAGAAGAGAGTAAGGAGGACACCATGGAAGGAATTTATTGAGGACAGAAGAAGATTAAGGAGACAGAAGGAATGGTAAGAAGAGACAATGCAAGGAAGTAGGCACATGAACAGATAATAGGAGAAATGAAGGAAAAACGCAGGTTAAGGAATGTACCATTGAAAGGAATAAAGGCAAGACAAAAATAAGGAGAAAGGTAGGAAAGAAGGAGGGTAGGAAGGACAATAAAGGAATCAAGGAAAGAAAATAAGGCAATTATTATAAGAAGAAGGAAGGCCAGCGTAAGATCTCTGACCTCTGCCCAAGACCTGCATAATCAACACCAAACCCTGGGAGGAAAGATGGATTATAGAGGCGAGGGAGAGAAGGCTGGGGGGGAGAGAGGGAAGAAGAAATGAAGGAAGGAAGGGGGGAAGGGAGGAACGAAAGAAGGAAGAAAGATAACAGGAAGGAACATATATAGGGAGGAAAGTTAGTGAAGGGAACAACGGAGAAAAGAAGGGCAGTGAAAGCAGTAAGGAAAGAAGAAATGTGTGTAAGAAGGAAGGAAGGAAGGAAGGCCAGCGTAAGATCTCTGACCTCTCCCCAAGACCTGCATAATCAACAACAAACCCTGGGAGGAAAGATGGATTATAGAGGTGAGAGGAGAGAAGGCAAGGGGGGGGGGGGAGGAGAGGAGAAGGAAGGAAGGAGGGAGGAAGGATGGTACAAATAAGCAATGAAGGAAGTAAGGGAAGAAGAAAGTAAGGAAGAAGGAAGGAAATAAAGAGGGAAGGCAGGATAGGAAAGGAAGGAAGGAAGGAAAGAAGATAATATGGAGGGCAAAAAGAACAATGAAAGAAGTGTCGGACGAAGAGAGTTGGAAGGAAGGAAGGAAGGAAGGAAAAAAGAAAGGAAAGAAGGACAGTAAAGGAGACCAAGAAAAGGAAAAAAATCAACAGAGATCAAAAGAAAAGAAGAAGGAAAAAAAGAAGATGGGGGAAGGAAGGGAGAGGGGGGGGGAAAAGGTGGGGAGGAAGGAGAGGGGGGGGGGGGAGAAGGG
>CM064572.1:58253734-58263734 GCA_032716605.1 Paralithodes platypus
GAGAGAAAGAGAAACAAAAGCGAGGTGGGCTCCCTTAAAGGCTTGAGAGAGAATCGGACCCCGTTACACACTGATCAAAATATGGACAGACAGACAGACAGAAATATCATATACTATTAGACAACACACTGACAGATAATAACAGAAAAAAATATTGAACAGACGAAACAGACACAGAAACACAAACAGGCATAAACGATAATAACAGAAAATATATTGAACATACGAAACAGACACAGAAACACAAACAGGCATAAACGATAATTACAGACGAAACAGACACAGAAACACAAACAGGCATACACGATAATAACAGAAAATATATTGAACAGACGAAACAGACACAGAAACACAAACAGGCATAAACGATAATTACAGACGAAACAGACACAGAAACACAAACAGGCATAAACGATAATAACAGAACAAATATTGAACAGACGAAACAGACACAGAAACACAAACAGGCATAAACGATAATTACAGACGAAACAGACACAGAAACACAAACAGGCATAAACGATAATAACAGAACAAATATTGAACAGACGAAACAGATACAGAAACACAAACAGGCATAAACGATAATTACAGACGAAACACACAGAAACACAAACAGGCATAAACGATAATAACAGAACAAATATATTGAACAGACGAAACAGACACAGAAACACAAACAGGCATAAACACAGATAATTTGACCCCGTTAGACACCGATCAATAAATATAGAAAGACGGACACACAGAAAAATATATATAAATGCGCAAATAAATACGCCCATCCCCCCTTAAGGGGAGGTATTTACTTTGTTCCCTACGTTTTCATCAAGCTTAAAATTACACCCCCTAGATCCCCTTTCAAGATAAATGTGTACATTTTTCGGTAGAAAAATTTCCCGGCCGGAGGCCGGTTGCTCTTAAAATACAGGCTCGCTATCGCTCGCCAGGAAAAAATCGACAGCTAAATGGCACGAAAGATCTTAAAATTGACAGAAATGGGGCAAAATGTCTTAAAATGTCCAAACTACTAGGGCGAACGTCTTAAAATCTCAAAAGCAATGGGGCTAAACATGAGGGAGAAAGGGGTCCAGAAAAAAATCCCTCAAGTGGAAATCTCCCCTTAAAACAGACAGACAGACAGACAGACACAGGTGTACAATCGGCCTAATAAGTGATGTCTCGGCACCAATAATGTTTTGATCAATAATTGGTATCAGCCATATTTACACATGATGTCTTCTTTTTGAGTGAGATATACAGCCATGTTCCTACACTTAACCACCCTATTCAACATCTGGCAGACATTACCCACCCTATTCAACATCTGGCAGACATTACCCACCCTATTCAACATCTGGCAGACATTACCCACCCTATTCAACATCTGGCAGCATTAATACAGCACAGAGCGAGCCAAACGTAATGGCAGCTGAGACATGACTTATTAGCGCCACTGTACATATCGAGAACAGAAACAACATCTAGAGGGTCCTGTGAGGCGAGGGAGCATGAGAAAGATACAGACAGGATAAAAAGGCTTGAGAGAATCTGATTGGTTATACACAGATCAAAACAAAGACAAACAGACAGACAGAGACCGTCAGACGACATACAAACATATACATAGATTTACATAGACACATTGGCCACACAGACTATGCGATCCTAGCGAGATGGTTAGGACTTAATTCTAGTAAAGATAAATACGAAAGCAAGGGAATAGGGAAGGAACGGACTTAATTCTAGTAAAGATAACAAATACGAAAGCAAGGGAATAGGGAAGGAAAGGACTTAATTCTAGTAGAGATAACAAATACGAAAGCAAGGGAATAGGGAAGGAACGGACTTAATTCTAGTAAAGATAACAAATACGAAAGCAAGGGAATAGGGAAGGAAAGGACTTAATTCTAGTAGAGATAACAAATACGAAAGCAAGGGAATAGGGAAGGAAAGGATAGCAAAGCAGAAGGCTCTCTCTCCCCACCCTCAGACAGACAGAGGAAGGGAATGGGGCTGAAGATAAAACAAACAGAGACGGGTACAAAGAGAATATAACGTTTGAGAACTCTGATTCATCTACGAATAGTATTATGTATTATGACAAACCTAGAAAGCTCTTTGTCAATATTAAGATCTTCCGTGCCACTTTGGTGTCGAATTTTTCCTGGCGAGCCATAGCGAGAATGTAATTTTGAAGGAATCGGCCGGTACATTTTCCTACCGAAAAATGTACAAATTAATCTCGAAAGGGGATCTTGGGGATGTTATTTGAAGGGGAGGTATTTAGTTTGTTCCCTAGACCTCCATCAAGCTTAAAATTACACCCCCTTGAGTCCCTTTCAAGATAAATTTGTACATTTTTCGGTAGAAAAATTTCCCGGCCGAAGGCCGGTTCCTCTTAAATTACTGGCTCGCTATCGCTCGCCAGGATAAAATCAACACCTGAATTGCAAGAAAGGTCTTAATATGGGGTGAAAGTTCTTAAAATCGCTAAACTAATGGGGCAAACGTTTTATAATATCAAAAGCAATGGGGCTAAACAACAGGAGGGAGAAAGGGGTCCAGAAAAAAAAAATCCCTCAAGTGGAGATCTCCCCTTAAGCCTGATGGGAGGCATACAGAGGAAACTCAAAATAATAGTAATAAATAAATATGCATATAAACTAATAAAACAAACTACGCCCTCCCCCCTCCCCCCTCCCTGAACCTTCTTCACTTACTTATATAGTCTCTTCAGTTTGGTACGTCTATACATTAAGGGGAGATTTCTACTGTGTTCCCTATATTTCCATCAAGCTTACGATTATACACCCCCTAGACCCCCTTGCAAGATAAATTTGTACATTTTTCGGTAGAAAAATGTCCCGGCCGAAGGCCGGTTCCTCTTAAATTACAGGCTCGCTATCGCTCGCCAGGAAAAAATCGACACCTAATTGGCACGAAAGGTCTTAAAATTGACAGAAATGGGGCGAAAGTTCCTAAGATCACCTAACTAATGGGGCGAAAGGCTAAACATGAGGGAGAACGGGATCCAGAAAACAATCCCTCAAGTGGAAAGGGCTTAAGTCCCTTGTAACTGGGTAAGGTTGTAAATATTCACATCTACTGAGTGATTGACTCTTATCAAATGGTGGACATATTAACCCCTTTTGTATCGTTGACATCCTTTGTATTTTGTTCTGGCTACCGGTACAACTAATCGATTGTATTCAGTTTAGGAAGGATCTCTAGGAATCATATTGCCTCGAACTATCTCAATCAACCCCTTTAGCTACCACAGATCCTTCCTAAAATAGTGCCTCGAACTATCTCAATCAACCCCTTTAGCTACCACAGATCCTTCCTAAAATAGTGCCTCGAACTATCTCAATCACCCCTTTAGCTACCACAGATCCTTCCTAAAATATTGCCTCGAACTATCTCAATCAACCCCTTTAGCTACCACAGATCCTTCCTATAATAGTGCCTCGAACTATCTCAATCAACCCCTTTAGCTACCACAGATCCTTCCTAAAATAGTGCCTCGAACTATCTCAATCAACCCCTTTAACTACCACAGATCCTTCCTAAAATAGTGCCTCGAACTATCTCAATCAACCCCTTTAGCTACCACAGATCCTTCCTAAAATAGTGCCTCGAACTATCTCAATCAACCCCTTTAGCTACCACAGATCCTTCCTAAAATAGTGCCTCGAACTATCTCAATCAACCCCTTTAACTACCACAGATCCTTCCTAAAATAGTGCCTCGAACTATCTCAATCAACCCCTTTAACTACCACAGATCCTTCCTAAAATAGTGCCTCGAACTACCTCAATCAACCCCTTTAGCTACCACAGATCCTTCCTAAAATAGTGCCTCGAACTATCTCAATCAACCCCTTTAGCTACCACAGATCCTTCCTAAAATAGTGCCTCGAACTATCTCAATCAACCCCTTTAGCTACCACAGATCCTTCCTAAAATAGTGCCTCGAACTACCTCAATCAACCCCTTTAGCTACCACAGATCCTTCCTAAAATAGTGCCTCGAACTATCTCAATCAACCCCCTTTAGCTACCACAGATCCTTCCTAAAATAGTGCCTCGAACTACCTCAATCAACCCCTTTAGCTACCACAGATCCTTCCTAAAATAGTGCCTCGAACTATCTCAATCAACCCCTTTAGCTACCACAGATCCTTTCTAAATAGTGCCTCGAACTACCTCAATCAACCCCTTTAGCTACCACAGATCCTTCCTAAAATAGTGCCTCGAACTATCTCGATCGAAGCACTTAGCTACCACAGATCCTTCCTAAAATAGTGCCTCGAACTACCTCAATCAACCCCTTTAGCTACCACAGATCCTTCCTAAAATAGTGCCTCGAACTATCTCAATCACCCTTTAGCTACCACAGATCCTTCCTAAAATAGTGCCTCGAACTATCTCAATCAACCCCTTTAGCTACCACAGATCCTTCCTAAAATAGTGCCTCGAACTACCTCAATCAACCCCTTTTAGCTACCACAGATCCTTCCTAAAATAGTGCCTCGAACTATCTCAATCAACCCCTTTAGCTACCACAGATCCTTCCTAAAATAGTGCCTCGAACTATCTCAATCAACCCCTTTAGCTACCACAGATCCTTCCTAAATAGTGCTCGAACTATCTCTATCAACCCCTTTAGCTACCACAGATCCTTCCTAAAATAGTGCCTCGAACTATCTCAATCAACCCCTTTAGCTACCACAGATCCTTCCTAAAATAGTGCCTCGAACTATCTCAATCACTCCCATTAGCTACCACAGATCCTTCCTAAAATAGTGCCTCGAACTATCTCAATCAACCCCTTTAGCTACCACAGATCCTTCCTAAAATAGTGCCTCGAACTATCTCAATCAACCCCTTTAGCTACCACAGATCCTTCCTAAAATAGTGCTCGAACTACCATCAACCCCTTTAGCTACCACAGATCCTTCCTAAAATAGTGCCTCGAACTATCTCAATCAACCCCTTTAGCTACCACAGATCCTTCCTAAAATAGTGCCTCGAACTATCTCAATCAACCCCTTTAGCTACCACAGATCCTTCCTAAAATAGTGCCTCGACTATCTCAATCACTTTAGCTACCACAGATCCTTCCTAAAATAGTGCCTCGAACTATCTCAATCAACCCCTTTAGCTACCACAGATCCTTCCTAAAATAGTGCCTCGAACTATCTCAATCAACCCCTTTAGCTACCACAGATCCTTCCTAAAATAGTGCCTCGAACTATCTCAATCAACCCCTTTAGCTACCACAGATCCTTCCTAAAATAGTGCCTCGAACTATCTCAATCAACCCCTTTAGCTACCACAGATCCTTCCTAAAATAGTGCCTCGAACTATCTCAATCAACCCCTTTAGCTACCACAGATCCTTCCTAAAATAGTGCCTCGAACTACCTCAATCAACCCCTTTAGCTACCACAGATCCTTCCTAAAATAGTGCCTCGAACTATCTCAATCAACCCCTTTAGCTACCACAGATCCTTCCTAAAATAGTGCCTCGAACTATCTCAATCAACCCCTTTAACTACCACAGATCCTTCCTAAAATAGTGCCTCGAACTATCTCAATCAACCCCTTTAGCTACCACAGATCCTTCCTAAAATAGTGCCTCGAACTATCTCAATCAACCCCTTTAACTACCACAGATCCTTCCTAAAATAGTGCCTCGAACTATCTCAATCAACCCCTTTAACTACCACAGATCCTTCCTAAAATAGTGCCTCGAACTATCTCAATCAACCCCTTTAACTACCACAGATCCTTCCTAAAATAGTGCCTCGAACTATCTCAATCAACCCCTTTAACTACCACAGATCCTTCCTAAAATAGTGCCTCGAACTATCTCAATCAACCCCTTTAACTACCACAGATCCTTCCTAAGCTTTATATAATCGTCTAAATATAGCTAGAATAAAATATAACAGACGTCGCTGGTACAGAAAGGGTTAAATCGATAGTGAAAGTCTTTTTTGTTTTAGTTATGAGGTCGGGGTTGGGATTTCGAAACGACTCATAAGGAATACAAACATAATTAATAGATTTTGTGTATACTCTCAGCCGGGCTCGAACCACCGACAGTACCCACATGTATTCGTGAGATATACTAAATAGAAATTGACAGACAAACAGATAATTATACAGACAGACGAACATACAGGTAGAGTGACAGACAGAGAGAAAGACAGTGGGAAAGGGAGAAACAGAGAAGGGAAGATAAAGAGAGAATCGGGAGAGGAGAGGACATGGACACAGTCTATTATTTATGATATAATTTCTATCTATTATAATCTATTATTTATTATCATAATCTAGAAATACCAACCCCCAACCTCTCACAACTAAAAAGGATTTGAGGAATCGAACTGATATTTCCACTGTTTGGGAAGAGTCAACCAGTTAATAGGTATGGACATGTGCAGCTCATTCGTTCCAGCCCTCCCTAAGTTACAAAAGACAAGGGGACACAATGTATAGACTTATCAAACTGAACAGACTAAAGGTAAGTTGAACAGGCTTAAGGGGAGATTTCCACTTGAGGGACTTTTTTCTTGACCCCTTTCTCCCTCATGGCTAGCCCCATTGCTTTTGAGATTTTAAGACGTTTGCCCCATTAGTTTGGTGATTTTTAAGAATTTCCGCCCCATTCTGTCAATTTTAAGACCTTTCGTGCCATTTGTGTGTCGATTTTATCCTGGCGAGCGATAGCGAGCCTGTAATTTAAGAGTAATCGGCCTTCGGCCAGGACATTTTTCTACCGAAAAATGTACAAATTTATCTTGAAAGGGGGTCAAGGGAGTGAAATTTTAAGATTGCTGGAGGAGTAGGAAACAAACTAGAAACCTCCCCTTAAGGGGGTTAAGGTTTATTTATTAGTTTATTTATGTATTTACTTTACTAATGATTATTTATGTATTTACTTTACTAATGATTATTTATGTATTTACTTTACTAATGATTATTTATGTATTTACTTTACTAATGATTATTTATGTATTTACTTTACTAATGATTATTTATGTATTTACTTTACTAATGATTATTTTATGTATTTTTACTTTACTAATGATTATTTATGTATTTACTTTACTAATGATTATTTATGTATTTACTTTACTAATGATTATTTATGTATTTACTTTACTAATGATTATTTATGTATTTACTTTACTAATGATTATTTATGTATTTACTTTACTAATGATTATTTATGTATTTACTTTACTAATGATTATTTATGTATTTACTTTACTAATTATTATTTTAGTTTCCTCCCTAAACCTTTATCAAACTTTAAAAAAAAAAACATCCCCAAGATACCCCTTCCAGATAAACTTGTACATTTGTCAGTAGAAAACCGGCTGGTTCCTCCAAAATTACAGGCTCGCGAAAAAATCGACACTTACATTGTACGACACGAAATATTTCAATATTAACGAAGAAAAGGGGCGAAACGTCTTAAAATCGACGAACTAATTGGGCGAATGTTTTAAAATCTCAAAACTAATAGGGCTAAATATGAGGGAGAAAGGGGTCCAGAAAAAAAAATCCCCTTAAGCATCTGGCGCCTCGATTTACCTAGACAGACACAGGAAGTCATATAAAAGACAGACAGACAGACAGAAACAGAGACAGATATACGGAAGCAGACAAGGGAGATAATACAATACAATAAAGAGAAGAGGTGACCGAGAATACAAAGATAATACAAGCCTTGAGGGATATACAGGCAGACAGAAAGAGACGGAACACCAGGCAGACAGAAATAGACGGAACACCAGCAGACAGAAATAGACGGAACACCAGGCGGACAGAAAGAAAACGTGGAAGAACACGGACAAACAAAAGGAGAAAACGGAAAGGGGGAGGAGGGACTGAGGAGGAAATAAAAAAAGACAGTGTTGAGAGGAAAGGGGAGCTGGACACTTATGAACGTTACAGAAAGGATAAAAGGCTTGAAGAGAGAGGGTCGGACACCAATATTGATACACAGAGAGACAGAGAGATCCCCACATATACAAGGCTTGAAGAGAGACGGTAGGACACCAATATTGATACACAGACAGAGACAGACACATACCAACATATACAAGGCTTGAAGAGAGACGGTAGGACACCAATATTGATACACAGACAGAGACAGACAGATCCCCACATATACAAGACTTGAAGAGAGACGGTAGGACACCAATATTGATACACAGACAGAGACAGACACATACCAACATATACAAGGCTTGAAGAGAGACGGTAGGACACCAATATTGATACACAGACAGAGACAGAGAGATCCCCACATATACAAGGCTTGAAGAGAGACGGTAGGACACCAATATTGATACACTGACAGACACAGACAGATCCCCACATATACAAGGCTTGAAGAGACGGTAGGACTCCAATATTGATACACAGACAGACACAGACAGATCACCACATATACAAGGCTTGAAGAGAGACGGTAGGACACCAATATTGATACACAGACAGAGACAGACAGATCCCCACATATACAAGGCTTTAAGAGACGGTAGGACACCAATATTGATACACAGACAGAGACAGACAGATCTCCACATATACAAGGCTTGAAGAGAGACGGTAGGACACCAATATTGATACACAGACAGAGACAGACAGATCACCACATATACAAGGCTTATAGAGAGACGGTAGGACACCAATATTGATACACAGACAGAGACAGACAGATCACCACATATACAAGGCTTGAAGAGAGACGGTAGGACACCAATATTGATACACAGACAGAGACAGACAGATCACCACATATACAAGGCTTGAAGAGAGACGGTAGGACACCAATATTGATACACAGACAGAGACAGACAGATCCCTACATACTGTATACAAGGCTTGAAGAGAGAGAGTCATACACCAATATTAATACACAGACAGAAACAGACAGATCCCCACATATACAAGGCTTGAAGAGAGACGGTCGGACTCCAATATTGATACACAGACAGACAGATCCAGACAGATCCCCACATATACAAGGCTTGAAGAGAGACGGTCGGACTCCAATATTGATACACAGACAGACAGAGACAGACAGATCCCCACATATACAAGGCTTGAAGAGAGACGGTCGGACTCCAATATTGATACACAGACAGAGACAGACAGATCACCACATATATAAGGCTTGAAGAGAGACGGTAGGACACCAATATTGATACACAGGCAGAGACAGACAGATCCTTACATACTGTATACAAGGCTTGAAAAGAGACGGTAGGACACCAATATTGATACACAGACAGAGACAGACAGATCCCTACATATACAAGGCTTGAAGAGAGACGGTAGGACACCAATATTGATACACAGACAGAAACAGACAGATCACCACATATACAAGGCTTGTAGAGACGGTAGGACACCAATATTGATACACAGACAGAGACAGACAGATCACCACATATACAAGGCTTGAAGAGAGACGGTAGGACACCAATATTGATACACAGACAGAGACAGACAGATCCCTACATACTGTATACAAGGCTTGAAGAGAGAGAGTCATACACCAATATTAATACACAGACAGAAACAGACAGATCCCCACATATACAAGGCTTGAAGAGAGACGGTCGGATTCCAATATTGATACACAGACAGAGACAGACAGATCACCACATATACAAGGCTTGAAGAGAGACGGTAGGACACCAATATTGATACACAGACAGAGACAGACAGATCCCCACATATACGAGGCTTGAAGAGAGACGGTAGGACACCAATATTGATACACAGACAGAGACAGACAGATCCCTACATACTGTATACAAGGCTTGAAGAGAGAGAGTCATACACCAATATTAATACACAGACAGAAACAGACAGATCCCCACATATACAAGGCTTGAAGAGAGACGGTCGGACTCCAATATTGATACACAGACAGAGACAGACAGATCACCACATATACAAGGCTTGAAGA
>CM064572.1:58268734-58383734 GCA_032716605.1 Paralithodes platypus
TCAATTTTAAGACCTTTCGTGCCGTTAAGGTGTCGATTTTTTTTCCTGGCGACGCGATAGCGAGCCTGTAATTTAAGAGCAACCGGCCTCCGGCCTGGAAATTTTTCTACCGAAAAATGTACAAATTTATCTTGAAAGGGGGTCTAGGGGATGTAATTTTAAGATTGATGAAAAAGTAGGGAACAAACCAAATACCTCCCCTTAAACCATTGGTCTTCAACCTGTGGGCCATGGCCTACTAGCGGGCCATGGGCTGGTTCTCAGGTGGGCCATGGACATCTACTAGGTAGGGTAGAATATAACAAATAAAATCAAATAAAAGGTGAAGATATAATGAAACTGGTAATTCATTGTTTGCATTAGGAAGCACTGTCGTCGGGAAATATGTGTGACGTGTGTACTGATGGGGCACCTGCAATGTTAGGTTCAAAGTCAGGGTTTACATCCAGAGTTTAAGAGGCTACTCCTGGGTTTTACAGTGAATCATTGCATGATTCACCGTCAGGCACTTGCATCCAGAACCCTTCCTAGGGAAATCCAAGCCATCTTGGACAGTGCCATAAATATTATCAATTATGTAAGGTCCAAGCCTGACAACTCACGTCTTTTCAAAGAGCTCTGTAAAGACTTCGATTCAGGGAATCAATTCCTGCTATTCTACACTTAAGTTCGATGGATGTCAAAAGGCAATGTTCTCCGTCGAGTCTTTGAACTTAGAGAAGCTCTAAAGACGCTTTTGGACATGCAAGACAAGGAATCTAATTTTGACAGTAACCCACTGTGGGCACTAAGTTTAGCATACTTAGTTGATCTATTTGACCACCTTAATAAACTTCTGAAACCTCTGTGATTCCTTATGTTGACCCATTGCATGGTTGTATTGCTAGGATCCAGAACTGGGCTAGTAGAGTTAACACAGGTAACTTTGCAATGTTTGAGAAGTTTTGTGAAGTTGCTGAAGGAAAAGACAAAGTAGATTATTGTCTCCAAGAAATAATCAATCACCTGCAACATTAGGACCAAGCTTTGTCCAGGTCCTTCCCTGATCTTGAGGGCATAGATCTGTCATTGTAAGAAATCCATTTAATCTAGAACCAGATTCTGTTCCAGACCCTGACCAAGATGAATACTTGGATATAATAATTGATTCAGGTGTAAAATAATTGCATAACGAGCTTTCTATACAGGAATTCAGGGCCCAAGTAAGTGCATCATACCCTAGAATAGGAAAGATTGCACTAAAGACACTTCTATCTTTCTCTTCCACTTATTTGTGCGAGTCAGGCCTTACTACCCTACTTCATATTAAAACGAAATCGAGAAAGTACTTAAAGGTGGAGGATGATATGTAATTTGCCTTAACAACAATTTCCCCCCGATTTGATAGCCTTATAGATAGGAAGCAATTACAGTCATTATAATTGATTAGCTTCCTAACCTACTGTAGTTAGTAGTTACATGGTGAAGTAGAGTAATCGTGTTATATTTGTCTTTTGGCTGTTATAGTATATTTAAAGTTTTAAGTACAGTACACAAGTTTTATTTACAGCGATTACAGTACAGTGGTTCATTTTTTTAAGACAAAAGTCAACTGTAATAACATTTCATAAGTGTGGAATATATGAATGTATTAAAATCATATTCAAAATCTGAAGGAAAGTGGGCCATGAGTGCTTGGGAATGCCAGAAGTAGGCCATGGTCTCAAATAGGTTGAAGACCACTGCCTTAAACTATGCTAAGTGAAGTTAAAATGTCTACTTCTTGCGATAATGAATTGAAAGAGAACATTATAAAAAAAAAAAAAATATATAAAAAAAATCAAATTCTACTACCAGCCATGATTAAATTATTAAAGACTGCATTGTGGTATACTGAAAGGCGGCGTTGAAATGTTTAATGCTAGCCAAAATAAACCCTTTCAGCGCGATAACATGATTTTAGACTTATTCTGGTATAAAAACTAAATAAATAAATAAATAAAAACATAAAAACAAAATTAAAACCCCTTCAAACTAAATTTTTACATTTTTCGATAGAAAATTGTCCCGGCCGGCCGAAGGCGGACGTTTTTTATAATGCAGGCTCGTATTCGCTCAGCCAGAAAAAAGAAACATCGACACCTGACTCGGGTTAAGGGGAGATTTCCACTTGAGGGATTTTTTTTCTTGGACTCCTTTCTCCCTCATGTTTAGCCCCATTGTTTTTCTAATTTTAAGACGTTTGTCCCATTATTTTGACGATTTTAAGAACTTTCAACCCATTTCTGTCAATTTTAAGACCTTTCGTGCCATTTAGGTGTCGATTTTATCCTGGCGAGCGATAGCGAGCCTGTAATTTAAGAGGAACCGGCTTTCAGCCGGGAAATTTTTCTACCGAAAAATGTACAAATTTATCTTGAAAGGGGCTCAAGGGGGTGTAATCTTAAGCTTGAAGGATATATAGGGACCAAACTAAAAACCTCCCCGTAAGTCTCTTATTATTACCCAACTAATAGTGTGAAACGTCTTAAAATCTACAAACTAATAGAGGGAAACAGGGGAGAATTAAAATAGATTCCCCTTTGACCAACACGGGTTAAATGAAAGAAAACGTGCTGGTCTACTGAAGGCGTTTAACATGTGTCCATCACTGTGAAATGGGGTATACAGAGGCTGGAGGTGGGACCGGGGGGGGGGGGAGAGAGAGAGAGAGAGAGAGAGAGAGAGAGAGAGAGAGAGAGAGAGAGAGAGAGAGAGAGATTGGGGGTATGGGGGAATCATGAGTCTATCCTGATAAGAGAGAGAGAGAGAGAGAGAGAGAGAGAGAGAGAGAGAGAGAGAGAGAGAGAGAGAGAGAGAGAGAGAGAGAAAGAGAGAGAGAGAGAGAGAGAGATAGAGAGAGAGATAGAGAGAAAGAGAGAAAGAGAGAGAGAGAGAGAGAGAGAGAGAGACTATCTTATTTTATTTACACACTACATACAGAGCCCCACCATAATAAGACCAGGAACTAACCTTCATCACATACCATACATAAACATCTACTAATACATGTTATATTCAGGTAAAGCATCTTTAAGTTAAGGGGGGGTGACCTGCTTTTTTAATTTTTCTCCTTTTCTCTCTCTCTCTGGCTTGTATCCATTCGGCCCCATTCAGCCAACTATTTTAAGACGTTTATCCCCATCTAGGTTTCGATTTCTTCCTGGCGAGCGATAGCGAGCCAGCATTATATGAAGAAATCCGGCTTCGCCGGAGAAATTTTCCTACCGAAAAATTTACAAATTTAGCCTATACTGTCAAAAACATTTTAAAAATATGCTGGCTCGCTACCGCTCACCAGTAACAAATTGACACCTGTGTGGGGATAAACGTCTTAAAACAGTAGGCTGAATGGGGCCGAATGGATACAAGCCAGAGAAAGATAGAAAAGGACAGAACAAAAACAGGTCACCCCCCTTAAGAGACGCTATTTTGCATTATATTCTGATTATTTTTAGACGCTTTTATACAGTTGAGGGAGAATTTATTGGAGTCAGAGAGAACAAAACAAAGACAATCTCGGTATACCCTCCACTTTGTGAAATTATGTTCCGAAAAAAATACAATCGTCTAATGGTAGCAAAGGAAAGCGATAATTACTTCCTCAAACAGTGGTCAAATGGAAGACATGCCAGATTTCCTAATGGGTTCGGCCACTATGTAATAAGAGTTTATGATTTGCTTATAGGGAGTTGTTCATTGTGTGTGTGAGAGAGAGAGAGAGAGAGAGAGAGAGAGAGAGAGAGAGAGAGAGAGAGAGAGAGAGAGAGAGAGAGAGAGAGAGAGAGAGAGAGAGAGAGAGAGAGAGAGAGCCCACTATCTTCATTAACAGGCCATCATGCAGAATAGGTTATGAGGAACTTTGAATAGAGGCGTGTGTGTGTGTGTGTGTGTGTGTGTGTGTGTGTGTGTGTGTGTGTGTGTGTGTGTGTGTGTGTGTGTGTGTGTGTGTGTGTGTGTGTGTGTGTGTGTGTGTGTGTGTGTGTGTGTGTGTGTGAAAGTGACAGAGGAAATAAAGAAAGAGAGAGTCTGTTGTCAATGTCTGTCAATCATTGTAAAGAATATAGACAAAAGCATCACGAAAAAGAGAGAGAGAGAGACCATTTCCTCTTAATCCCCCCCCCCCCCCCCCACTCAACCCTACTCTGTGTAATGACCTCATCCTCACCCCACTCTCTCTCTCATTTGGGGGGCCCTTAGCACCCCTACTAAGCCACTATTTAAACTTGGTTCCACCCCGCCGCATTTCAAGTGATCTCTCTCTCTCTCTCTCAACATGTAAATATATACTGTATGTAGAATTATATTGCCGAGTATGAATATTGCTTCCGTCTTTCACCACGCCATTTACAGAAACAGAAGGACACAGACGACATCAAGAGAGAATTCCAGTGCGCCCTTCATGCACGTAGATGCTCCCACGCCAGCCAACATCCAAACAATATTCCGTCGATAGCCGCCCAAACCATCAGCACACCAGAGCGAGCCCTTCTAGCCCGCGCAGGCGCACATAACATTAAGGGGGGATTTCCACTTGAGGGACATTTTTCTTGGCCCCTTTCTCCCTCATGCCTAGCCCCATTGCTTTTGAGATTTTCAGACGTTCGCCCCATTATTTTGACGATTTTAAGAACTTTCGACCCATTTCTGTCAATTTTAAGACCTTTCGTGCCATTTAGGTGTCGATTTTTTTTGGCGAGCGATAGCGAGCCTGTAATATAAGAGGAACCGGCTTTCAGCCGGGACATTTTTCTACCGAAAAATGTACAAATTTATCTTGAAAGAGGGTCAAGGGGGTGAAATTTTAAGATTGCTGGAGGAGTAGAAAACAAACTAAAAACCTCCCCTTACTGAAACAACGCAGAATAAAGACAAACTATGTGCACCAACCTAGCAACAGTAATTCTGCTAGGTAAGAAAGATACTAGCCAGTCCAGGTCTAAAGACTGGATCTAGACTAGGTACGATACTAGCCTGTCTGGCCGACCACGCTTAGTTTCTGTACTGGGAGTGCTGGCTCCATAGTGTCGGGGGTTGAAACCCACGTGCCAGCAGTGGGGAGTTTCTCTTAAAAACTCTCCCAGGCCGTGAAAGCTAGGTCTGGACGGACCAGTCTCTGGGGACCCACAAAGTCTCCAGCCCACTTCCTACTCCCTCGGGGGTATGTAGACGGTTTTGTTAGCAGCCAGGATCAGTCTGTTCATCCCTTACGATAAGATTTAAGTTAAGTCTGTGTATTTTCCGCCTCATTGGCTACCGGCTCGAAATAAACCGATTATTATTATTATTGTAATTATCATTATATATACTGTAGTATCTCCATGAACTACAAGGCATTGTTTATACACTGAATATAATCGTCTGAATGAGTTAAGGGGAGGCAGACCGTTTGTTTGGTCTATTAATTCATTTTATTCATATATTTGTTTAGTTTCCTCCCTAGACCTCCATCAAGCTTAGAAAAACACCCCCCTAGACCCCCCTTCAAGATAAATGTGTACATTTTTCGGTAGAAAAATGTCCCGGCCGAAGGCCGATTCCTCTTAAAATTGCAGGCTCGCTTATCGCTCGCCATGAAAAAATCGACACCTAAATGGCACGAAAGGTTTTAAAATTGACAACGAAATGGGGCGAAAGGTGTTAAAATCGCCAAACTAATGGGCCGAACGTCTTATAATCTCAAAACTAGTGGGGCTAAACATTAGGGAGAAGGGGGTCCATCAAAACGGTCTGCCTCCCCTTAAGCCACTTGGTGTACCGTACTATTCCTCATTTTTTCTCTTTCTCATTTTGGCTATTAATTGATGATTTTATTAAGCTTAGTAAGTGTCTGTGGGCGTCAAAAAGGCAATTGAGATATACATAACCGTTTTGATTGTTACAGGACCTTCCTAAGCTGTATGATATCACATAGCGTAAGCAGCACAACACGAAATAGAGGCCACGTAAGTGAATGAATGACCTCGTTCACCACAGCTTCCCAGTTCACATAATTTGCATAAATCTCGATAAACCTTTACATATTTCAATCTTGGTCTCACTTTTATGGTGATCCCTCAATACCCCTTAAAGGGAGGTTTTTAGTTTGGTCCCTAGATATCCTTCAAGCTTAAGATTACACCCCCTTGAGCCCCTTTTTAAAGATAAATTTGTACATTTTTCGGTAGAAAAATGTCCCGGCTGAAAGCCGGTTCCTCTTAAATTACAGGCTCGCTATCGCTCGCCAGGATAAAATCGACACCTAAGTGGCACGAAAGGTCTGAAAATTGACAGAAATGGGTTGAAAGTTCTTCAAATCGTCAAAATAATGGAGGGAATGTCTTAAGATTAGAAAAACAACGGGGCTAAACATGAGGGAGAAAGGAGTCAAGAAAAAAATCCCTCAAGTGGAAATCTCCCCTTAAGTTCACTATATCTTCCCCTCGGAGACTAAAACTACGACGGGCTGGTCCAGACGTCTATTATATCAGATTACCTCCCATGATAATACACTCTGGGGGGGGGGGGGGGTTTGAAACTATTATTAAGGGGAGGTTTTTACTTGATTCGCTAGACTTCCATCAAACTTAAAATTATTCCCCCTTGAGCCCCCTTTCAAGATAAATTTGTACATTTTTCGGTAGAAAAATGTCCCGGCTGAAAGCCGGTTCCTCTTACATTACAGGCTCGCTATCGCTCGCCAGGATAAAATCGACACCTAAATGGCACGAAAGGTCTTAAAATTGACAGAAATGGGTTAAAAGTTTTAAAATCGTCAAAATAATGGGGCGAACGTCTTAGCATTAGGAAAACAATGGGGCTAAACATGAGGGAGAAAGGAGTCGAGAAACAAAATCCCTCAAGTGGATAATCTCCCCTTAATATGTTGACAAACGACGTGTGGTTGTCTCATAAATAAGAACCAATATGAGTATTTTGTCCCCTACTGACAAAATATATGAGTATTTTGTCCCCTACTGACAAAATATATGAGTATTTTGTCCCCTACTGACAAAATATATGAGTATTTTGTCCTCTACTGACAAAATATATGAGTATTTTGTCCCCTACTGACAAAATATATGAGTATTTTGTCCCCTACTGACAAAATATATGAGTATTTTGTCCCCTACTGACAAAATATATGAGTATTTTGTCACCTACTGACAAAATATATGAGTATTTTGTCACCTACTGACAAAATATATGAGTATTTTGTCACCTACTGACAAAATATATGAGTATTTTGTCACCTACTGACAAAATATATGAGTATTTTGTCACCTACTGACAAAATATATGAGTATTTTGTCACCTACTGACAAAATATATGAGTATTTTGTCCCCTACTGACAAAATATAGTATTTTGTCACCTACTGACAAAATATATGAGTATTTTGTCACCTACTGACAAAATATATGAGTATTTTGTCCCCTACTGACAAAATATATGAGTATTTTGTCACCTACTGACAAAATATATATGAGTATTTTGTCACCTACTGACAAAATATATGAGTATTTTGTCACCTACTGACAAAATATATGAGTATTTTGTCCCCTACTGACAAAATATATGAGTATTTTGTCCCCTACTGACAAAATATATGAGTATTTTGTCACCTACTGACAAAATATGAGTATTTTGTCACCTACTGACAAAATATATGAGTATTTTGTCACCTACTGACAAAATATATGAGTATTTTGTCACCTACTGACAAAATATATGAGTATTTTGTCACCTACTGACAAAATATATGAGTATTTTGTCCCCTACTGACAAAATATATGAGTATTTTGTCCCCTACTGACAAAATATATGAGTATTTTGTCCTCTACTGACAAAATATATGAGTATTTTGTCCTCTACTGACAAAATATATGAGTATTTTGTCCTCTACTGACAAAATATATTTTGTCACCTACTGACAAAATATTTTTTGTCACCTACTGACAAAATATATGAGTATTTTGTCCTCTACTGACAAAATATACGAGTATTTTGTCCCCTACTGACAAAATATATGAGTATTGTGTCCCCTACTGACAAAATATATGAGTATTTTGTCCCCTACTGACAAAATATATGAGTATTTTGTCCCCTACTGACAAAATAGAGAATTGGGTCAAAATTGAAGAGACCCCGGGGACAGCCTTTCTACTATAGTTAATATAACCTGGTTAACACTTGGTTCAACCAGCGGGGGGGGGGGGGTTAGGTTAGGGTAATGTTAACCCCTTTCTTACCGGGTTTTCTTAAGGCTGTCCGGGGTCTCTTCAATGTTTACCATGGCAGACTGTTATTGTCATATATATATACCTTATTTGTTCTAATTTAATTGTCTTTAACACAACATTTTCCTTGATCATCATAGCCCTCACTACTATTGGGGGCTGGGGTTTTTGTTTGGAGATAGTTTGAAAATGGGGTAAAGACTCATTTCTGCTCCAAATCTTTATAAGTAGGACAAACACACACAACCAAAACTACATACTAAAATCGCTGTTGGTGCTAAAAGACAGGTTTACCGATTAGCATGTTAAGCAGATAAGGATGCGTGCAAATTCCAAGAAAATGCAAGACTATTCTGGAAAATGGTGAGAAAATGTTGAAAGGAATTATGTGGAAAAATTGTGAGTGTTTTAAAGATGACTGGCAAAATATGCGACGCCGTAAAGAAAACGTAAATTGTGTGCCAGTATATTAGATGCATGAAGTAAACGTAAATTGGGTGCCAGTATATAAGATGTATGAAGTAAACGTAAATTGGGTGCCAGTATATAATATGTATGAAGTAAACGTAAATTGGGTGCCAGTATATAATATGTATGAAGTAAACGTAAATTGGGTGCCAGTATATAAGATGCATGAATTAAACGTAAATTGGGTGCCAGTGTATAAGATGCATGAATTAAACGTAAATTGGGTGCCAGTGTATAAGATGTATGAAGTAAACGTAAATTGGGTGCCAGTGTATAAGATGCATGAAGTAAACGTAAATTGGGTGCCAGTGTATAAGATGTATGAAGTAAACGTAAATTGGGTGCCAGTGTATAAGATGTATGAAGTAAACGTAAATTGGGTGCCAGTATATAATATGTATGAAGTAAACGTAAATTGGGTGCCAGTGTATAAGATGCATGAATTAAACGTAAATTGGGTGCCAGTGTATAAGATGCATGAATTAAACGTAAATTGGGTGCCAGTGTATAAGATGTATGAAGTAAACGTAAATTGGGTGCCAGTGTATAAGATGTATGAAGTAAACGTAAATTGGGTGCCAGTATATAAGATGTATGAAGTAAACGTAAATTGGGTGCCAGTATAGAAGATGTATGAAGTAAACGTAAATTGGGTGCCAGTATAGAAGATGTATGAAGTAAACGTAAATTGGGTGCCAGTGTATAAGATGCATGAAGTAAACGTAAATTGGGTGCCAGTATATAAGATGCATGAAGTAAACGTAAATTGGGTGCCAGTGTATAAGATGCATGAAGTAAACGTAAATTGGGTGCCAGTATATAAGATGTATAAAGAAAACGTAAATTGGGTGCCAGAAAATAAGATGCATGATTAAATGACCAGTGGAAACAAAATCTCGTTTAATATTGTGAGAATGTGACTGATGAGTGAGATAATATTGGTGAATAATTAATGTCGTTTATTCATGAAATGGTGTAAATGGCAAGGTACTGTAAGATGGAAATGGAAACAATATTATAATAAATGCAAAAAAAACGAAAAAAAAAAAAACATCATCGCGTGTTTAAGTGCAAGATACAGATGAGGGGATATACAATACGATGAAAAACAATTAATAGTGCGCGAATTAAACAAGCAAAAGAAAAGGATGTTTGGTAAAGAATAACGAACATGTTTTTTACAGATTGAAGTACGGTAATATGTTTAAATAATAATGAATGCAAATATTATTGTAGTCTCGGATGTCTTATTATTCCCCTCCCATTTACCTTTCTCTCTCTCTCTCTCTCTCTCTCTCTCTCTCTATATATATATATATATATATATATATATATATATATATATATATATATATATATATATATATACCGGTATATATATATATATATTATATACAATATAAATATATATATATATATATATATATATATATATATATATATATATATATATATATATTATATATATATATATATATATATATATATATATTATATACATATATATATTATATACTGTATAATATGATTAACAGCAAAACCAACGCTGTGACGATCATCTCTATTGAGCAACGTTTCGACCCCGTACAGAGTAATTTTCAAGCCTAAGAGTGAACAAAAAAACAAAACTATTACTAATCTAAAACGTGAAAGTAAAATTATAATAATAGTTGTATTATCTAGTAATGGGACTTAACCTAACAAACCTAACTAGCCTAACTGCTAATACAATACATGCAATGTACAAACTAGGGAATTAGTATTCCTATTTACGTACCATTAGAAGCATAACAAAGGGATATATTAGTCCTGTGTACCCAGAGTGGGTTTATGGCACTGGGTTAAAAGTAACTCTGCTGGGTGGTGTGTAACACCGGCAGTGGTTGTGTATAAAATGGAGAAAATAAAATGGTCTGCCGCTTCACAGTGGTCTCGAATAGCCGAACAAAACGGTTCCGTGAGTGATAAACCCGTTCTAAGCGACCTACCCCTATGCTTAGCAATCCTGGTTGATAGATGGCGCTTTATTTGCCCAATACACATGTAGGTCGCATTACAGCGAAGGGACTGGAGTTTTCGCAAAGAGGCTCCAGTCCTGACGTTATTCTTGACTTACAGTGTGCTGGCTTAATAATCCATTAGGGTTGATAGCCTCTGAAGTCCTATTTTAACTAACTAAAAATATTGCTTCAAACTCCGTGTGTCCAAGCATTTTGGCTCGAACGTCCCTTGATTTTGGCCCTGTCACTCTTTCAACTATGGGGGAGGCACTCGCTATAGGCAGTTATGCCTTTTGCCTCCCTCAATCACATAGAAAAAAAAAAAAAAAAATTACAGCTACCGCACGTATATTGGTAAACAACCGAGGATTGCAGAGAGTCAGGTATTCGGTCCTTGAACCTGAAGCAGCTAGACAGAGTGAATGCAGACTTAACCCTTTCTCGCATTTATGACGCAGAGGTTGTCAGATTAGCAATAAGAAATAGTTCTCTCACTCTTATAATTACCTCTCCAAAATTTGTGTTTCTGCCCACAGCTAACTCAAAGACAACTGCAGAGGTTGAAGTAACTAAACTAAAGGTTTCTAAATACCCTTGATGGTAACAAAGGCTTAAAAGCATCCCCAATAGGCTCAACATCGCGTCATATGTCGGAGAGGGCTAAATACAATTCTTTGAAAAACTTGGGGGCCTTTGGTTACCGTACTTCATTTAGTTTAATAAGAATAGCATATGATTTGCTACCATAACAAAAAGAATATATTAAATCATCTATAGCTATTGGATATGTTTGAACGGTACCGTCACCAGCCCAGCAGAGGAAGTCAGAGAATTAAGGGGAGATTTCCACCTGGAGGATTTTTTTCTGAACCTCTTGCTCCCTCATGTTTAGCCCCATTGCTTGTGAGATTTAAAGACGCTTGTCCCATTAGTTTGGCGATTTTAAGAACCCTCGCCCCATTTCTGTCAATTTTAAGACCATTCGTGCCATTTAGGTGTCGATTTTTTCCTGGCGAGCGATAGCGAGTCTGTAATTTAAGGGGAACCGGCCTTCGGCCGGGACATTTTTCTACCGAAAAATGTACAAATTTATCTTGAAAGGGGGTCAAGGGGGAGTAATTTTAAGCTTGATGGAAGTCTAGGGAATCAACTAAAAACCTCCCCTTAAGGGACCTGACGACAACAGAGAAGAGAGGGCAGAAGAACTCGAAGAGAAGCCAGAGTCCTACCTTGCCCGAGAATCCTGGAAAAACTATATTTATGAGATAAGGAGAAAAATACAATCCATCTATCTGATGTTCTCGATTTACGAAATCCCTTTTCCCATGTGTGGCTTACGGAACAGAAGTCGAATGTCCAGTGTTACCCAGCCTCGATTTTTCAGTTTGTCTTTTATGTTCCATGTTTTCCTTGATATTTAATAGTTTGATATAGCAAGGATCATTGCATTTGAGTGTTGCCATAGGATATAGGATGGGTTGAGGGCCCCCCCCCCCCCCCCAGCAATTTGGAAGTCAAGATGCTCTCCACCAGACCATCCGGCTGGCTGGCTCACTCTAGATCAGCCTTCTAGGGGCCCCTACATGGAAACAATCAACATTACAACGGCAAAGGTAATAATATCAACATTAACATAATGAGACCTGGGAAACCACTGCAAAATACGATAAATAATCAAAATATGAAAAGGGAACATCTTAAAAAATCCCGCGCAATATGAAAATAGAAAGTTGGAAAACCGTCCCATGTATGAATAAACAAATGGGAGTAGGAAACGATGTATCCGAGAGATTAAGGATTCACGTGTCATGGCCAAATAATATATACCGGTAGGCACTTTTGGAATAAAAAAAGACATACTGTATGAAAAGCACTACCACACACACACACACACATACAAACATACACAAACAATGTATATACCGTATATATATATATATACATATACCTTACATATACATAGATACTGTATATATAGAGAGAGATAGATAGATAGATAGATAGCCACCCATTGATAGTCAGATGGATAGTGAGAGAGAGAGAGAGAGAGAGAGAGAGAGAGAGAGAGAGAGAGAGAGAGAGAGAGAGAGAGAGAGAGAGAGAGAGGACAACTTACAGAAATGTCTTAATCCCCCGCATCATACTTACTGTAAATATTTTATAACCGCCTCAAAGTTTTCTTAACCAAGCAGGAAAAAATAGTTAAGAGAGTTCTAGGTCACGATTTTTTTTTATTTTGTATACCCAGTTAAGGCAATTCGTACAGTTTGGTTCAGAAGTTCACCAATAATTTATATGAGAAACTATAGTTTATTCCCTACCGTATAATTAGGCCAGAAATCTTGACCACTAGCCCCTTGTAACTCAAAAAGGGCTAAAGCAATTAAGCTGATATATATACCAATAGGGAAAATTCAACCAGGGGATAAGTGTAGACATTTACAGCCCATTAGCTTTAGTCGTGCATATTGTATATCTGGTTTACCTAAATATAGTGATAGACTACATGAAGATATAGAAGTTGAAATCACCAATATCCACATTCCCCCCCCCCCCCCATTCAACAGCAATGAAGACGTTCTCCAGGCCCCACAAGATAGATGATTCTCCTGGATCACAGAACGTCTTCTGGGCGGGATTGGTCCAGGGATGACTTGTGATCCTACACCTTGGCACTGGACCCTCTCACCCCCCCCCCCCCCCCTCCATCGGCTCAGACTCGGCTACAAATGCAACTGGCAATTAAAGAGGTCAAAAACAAGAAACTGCAAACACTGTCGGACAAACACAACCCTACCGCTCCTTCACTGGCTGTTGGAGTGCGAAGACACCGAACCCCTAAGAACAGGAAACAACGTACCTACGACCGATCCAGCAGATGCCAGTGCAATCCAGGTTGCCACTAGTTAGCATCGCCGAAGCCCTCTGCCCAGCCAACGAGACCATTAGCGACGCTGAGACCCTCTGCCTGGCCAAGATACCCCAGCAACAACAAGGGTATTTACCCGACCAGGATACCACCATCAACGCCCAGGCCCTCTGCCCGGCTAAGATACCACCAGTGACAACAAGGCTATCTGCCCGGAACAGATCTTGTTGTATACGCTTGTATGAAGTCTTTGTATTGTTATGTATTGTTGTTTTGATGTGTTTCTTGTCTGTCTTAATAAACTATATTGTGTGTACATCACTTGTGTTTCCTACTCTAAAGCCAAGCATCCCTAATATAGTGTTTAATAGTATTAGCAATTTGACATGAATATGAAGTATATACTTTATCTTAGCAGCCCTATGTTGTTTGGAGCAACCTTTAAGAGTTACTCTTTTTGTTTGCTCGTTAGATTATCATATTAATGTATTTGTCTGGATTATAAACATTTTCTTCAATTATGTGCAATTCGTCGTCAGGATTGTTGCCGAACTTTTGAATCTAATAAGTACAATTCCTGCTACAGCTATATGCGGGGTCTGTGCGACAATAGAAGAGCCCCGTCAACTAGGGGCCTTTCCTTAAGGGGAGATCTCCACTTGAGGGATTATTTTCTTTACCCCTTTCTTCCTCATGTTTAGTCCCATTGTTTTTGAGCTTTTAAGACGTTTGCCCCATTAGTTTGGCGATTTTAAGAAATTTCACCCCATTTATGTCACTTTTAAGACCTTTCGTCCCATTTAGGTGTCGATTTTTTCCTGGCGAGCGATAGCGAGTCTGTAATTTAAGAGGAACCGGCCTTCGGCCGGGACATTTTTCTACCGAAAAATGTACAAATTTATCTTGTAAGGGGGTCTAGGGGGTGTAATCGTAAGTTTGATGGAAATATAGGGAACAAAGTAAAAACCTCCCCTTAATGTAATATAATGGCACTGTAGAAATTCGAACACTGAACTGTAACAAAACTAAAACACATAAAAAGTGTTTTGTGTGTTATATGTGCTAATTTGAACACGTACGGTACGCGATTGAAACACATTATTATGTGTATCCTTTTTGTTACAATTAAGGGGGGTGACCTGCTTTTTTTTTTTTTCTCCTTTTCTCTCTTTCTCGGGCTTGTATCCATTCGGCCCCATTCCGCCAACTATTTTAAGACGTTTATCCCCATCTAGGTGTCGGTTTCTTCCTGGCGAGCGATAGCGAGCCAGCATTATATGAAGAAATCTGGCTTCGCCGGAGAAACTTTTCTATCGAAAAATGTACAAATTTAGCCTGCTGTCAAACAAAAACTAAAAAATATGCTGGCTCGCTACCGCTCACCAGTAAGAAATTGACACCTGGATGGGGATAAACGTCTTAAAACAGTAGGCTGAATGGGGGCCAAATGGATACAAGCAAAAGAAAGATAGAAAAGGACAGAACAAAAACAGGTCACCCCCCCTTAAGCGTCCAATGTGTACAGTGTAAGTATGTTATGTCTAGTCTTTCTCAGCTACCCCGATACCTCCCTCCTGTCGTCCTCTCCGGCATTCACTTCCCAACATGCCAATCTCTTTCAAGATTGCCTGTAACTCTCACCCGAATGTTTTACTTTACAGAAATTGCAACCTTGGCCTTTAGTATACCCCACAATTTTAGTATACCCCACAATTTTAGTATACCCCACAATTTAGTATACCCCACAATTTAGTATACCCCACAATTTAGTATACCCCACAATTTTAGTATACCCCACAATTTAGTATACCCCACAATTTTAGTATACCCCACAATTTTGTATACCCCACAATTTAGTATACCCCACAATTTTAGTATACCCCACAATTTAGTATACCCCACAATTTTAGTATACTCTACAATTTAGTATACCCCACAATTTAGTATACCCCACAATTTAGTATACCCCACAATTTAGTATACCCCACAATTTTAGTATACCCCACAATTTAGTATACCCCACAATTTAGTATACCCCACAATTTAGTATACCCCACAATTTAGTATACCCCACAATTTAGTACCGTACACCCCACAATTTAGTATAGGCCTACCCCTCAATTTAGTATATCCCACAATTTAGTATACCGTACCCCACAATTTAGTATACCCCACAATTTAGTATAGCCTACCCCACAATTTAGTATACCCCACAATTTAGTATACCCCACAATTTTAGTATACCCCACAATTTTAGTATACCCCACAATTTAGTATACCCCACAATTTTAGTATACCCTACAATTTAGTATACCCCACAATTTAAGTATACCCCACAATTTAGTATACCCCACAATTTAGTATACCCCACAATTTTAGTATACCCCACAATTTTAGTATACCCCACAATTTAGTATACCCCACAATTTAGTATACCCCACAATTTAGTATATCCCACAATTTAGTATACCGGTACCCCACAATTTAAGTATACCCCACAATTTAAGTATACCCCACAATTTAGTATACCCCACAATTGTGTATACCCCACAATTTTCGAAGGCAGTCTGACATTTTTGTTAGCCTATGGGACAAACTAAAATACATTAGTCAAAAATGGCAAAAGCCAGCAAAATCCTCCAATAGTAATTAAACAAAATATAATAATAACGAACAATACGTCGCTCAGCTATTGTTAAGGTGAGATGGGTTATTTTTCTGTCCCCCTTCTGTCTCATGTTTAGCCCCATTAGTTTTCATATTTTAAGGCATTCGGCCCATTAGTTTGGCGATTTTAAGACCTTTCGCCCCATTTCTTTGTCAATAATTTTGTCAGTTTTCGTGTCATTTAGGTGTTGATTTCTTCCTGGCGAGCGGTAGCCAGCCTGTAATTTGAGAGGATGGCCGGGACATTTTTGGATCGAAAAATGAACATATTAATCTTGAAGGAGGGTCACGGAAGGGGGGGGGGGGGGGGGTTATGCTTGATTAAGGTCTAGGGAGGAAAAAAAAAAAAAAAAAATCCACAAATGAGTAAAAAAAATATGGCCATACTCCCTTAATATGGCCATACTCCCTTAATATGGCCATACTCCCTTAATATGGCCATACTCCCTTAATATATATATCCCCCAGCACCCTGTCTCAACTGTACAGGATCCTTAAGGGGAGATTTTTACAATGGAGGATTTTTTTTTCTTAGACTCCTTTCTCCCTCATGTTTAGCCCCATTGCTTTTCTAATTTTAAGACGTTCGCCCCATTATTTTGACGATTTTAAGAACTTTTGACCCATTTCTGTCAAATTTAAGACCTTTCGTGCCATTTAGGTGTCGATTTTATCCTGGCTAGCGATAGCGAGCCTGTAATTTAAGAGGAACCGGCTTTCAGCCGGGACATTTTTCTACCGAAAAATGTACAAATTTATCTTGAAAGGGGCTCAAGGGGGTGTCATCTTAAGCTTGATGGATATCTAGGGACCAAACTAAAAACCTCCCCTTAACATTATTCACCTTTGTATTCACCATATTATCTGTGGCATGTATTAAATATCCTGGTGTTTTGTGTTCCCTTCTAAGTTCCCTTCCAGTTTGCCAGTTTGTCATTCCTTAATAGTGATATTAGTATACAGTGGTAGGCTATAGAAAAGAGTCAAAAGACATTCCCGTTTGGCAACCGTCTTCCAACTTCTTTGAGTTTTTAGTGCATTCTTGTGGTGAATAGCTAAAACCGGTATCACACGATTTTTTGTTTTCACTTAACATTTATCCTCAACACTGGTCTGGCAGCTTCTGAGGTCAACATTTAATATTTTTTTTCTGAAACCTAAATTCCTCTATCATCAGTCTAGTTTCCGATACCAGTGCAAAATACTCCATATATACAATGTATATATGGAGTATTTTGCATATACATGTTGCCAGAAAATTTTGATCATCGAATGTTGACTATAAAAGCTCTCGTGTGATACCGGCTTAAGGGGAGATCTCCACTTGAGGGATTTTTGTCTTGACCCCTTTCTCCCTCACGTTTAGCCCCATTGCTTTTGATATTATAAAACGTTTGCCCCATTAGTTTAGCGATTTTAAGAACTTTCACCCCATATTAAGACCTTTCGTGCCATTCAGGTGTCGATTTTATCCTGGCGAGCGATAGCGAGCCTGTAATTTAATAGGAACCGGCCTTCGGCCGGGAAATTTTTCTACCGAAAAATGTACAAATTTATCTTGAAAGGGACTCAAGGGGGTGTAATTTTAAGCTTGATGGAGGTCTAGGGAACAAACTAAATACCTCCCCTTAAATGATATACAATAATGGTAAAGACAACAGACTTCAGTGTAAAGCAGTCAATAAATACCATCAACTATTAAAGAAGATAATCACTTTGAAATAAACAATGCCATTTTGTTTGGACAATTGTATTTACCTTTTGTTCTAAACACAAACCTAAATATTCCTTATAACATTCTTGTAGCGATCAGTATTATCCTGGCATGTATCATTGTTTTGTAAGTAATTATTTCTGTTAGTCTGTGTGTGGTGTTATTGATTCACATGTTCTATTATGCCTTCCTACCTTATGTAATCAATTGACGAGGGTTGTGCCAAACAAAAATATATATATATATATGAATCGTGCTTCAAAAGAAAGATTTGATAAGTTCTAACGCTATACTTCAGCGAGGTACTTTTTAAGATCAATAAAAGCTTGCGTTGGTAAAGAATAAAGTCTCCAATGGCGCCCCGTAGTACCGGCCATGTTGACCCGGACCAGGACGTCCGGTTGGTCGTACAGTATTTACGGTACTAGCTTCCGGATTGGCTGGAGAGAGAGAGAGAGAGAGAGAGAGAGAGAGAGAGAGAGAGAGAGAGAGAGAGAGAGAGAGAGCGCGAGAGCGAGAGCGAGAGCGAGAGAGAGAGAGAGAGAGAGATAGGTTGGAGGGGGAAGTTATTGGGCGAGGATGGGGGGGATGTAGTTGGGGAGGATGGTGATTGGAGGAGAATGGGGGTTAGGGAGGATGGGGGGGGGGGGAAGATGAGGGTGGGAGGGAGGGGGGTTCGGGGGGAGGGGGTTGAGGAGAGGATGGGAGTTGGAGGGGGAGGATGGAGGGAGGTGATTTCGGGTTTGGGTGAGGATAGGGTTGAGGGGGTAGGGTAGGGGTTGGGTTGGGTTGGAGGATGTGGGGGTAAAATAGACACTGTTGGATACTCTCACTTTAAAGGTTGGCGGCCATCTTGGATTAAACCCTTTTAACCCCTTCAGTACCGGTGCCGTCTTTTTAGCTTTTTCCTGTCTACTATTATACGATTTTATTCAGTTTAAAAAGGGCCTCAAGAAATTACTAGGCTCCAAATTATCTCACTTAACCCTCTTTACTACCACGGATCCTTCGCAAACTGCACACAATCGTCTAAATATAGCTAGAATATAATTAAAAGGACGTCGCCGGTACAGAATGAGTGAAACAGATGAAGCTGCAAGTTAGGTTTCATTCTGGTTACCTCCGAGCGATTTTATTCATTTTAGGAAGAGCCTGTCTGAATAAGAGGGTTATTCTTGTTTGATGTGCAAGTAGGATATAAAAGGCAAGACTGACTGTAGCTAGTAGTGTCCCTTCATGTTGAAAGAGTGATAGGAAGCCAAATTCAAGATACGTTGGAGTGAAAATGCTTGGACACGAGGAGCTTGAAGGAGTTTAAAGGGACACTTGACTGCTTTTTTGGTCTATAAATTCATTCATTCATAAATTCTTAGTTTCTTCGCTAGACATCCCTCAAATTTAGAAAGCATCCCCTAGACCCCCCCCCCCCCCCTCAAGATATATTTGTACATTTTTCGATAGAAAAATGTCCCGGCCGAAGGCCGATTCCTCTTACAATTACAAGCTCGCTATCGCTCGCCAGGAAAAAATCGACACCTAAATGGTACGATAGGTCTTATAATGTATAACGAAATGGGACGAAAGGTCTTAAAATCGCCAAACAAATGGACCGAACGTCTACAAATCTCAAAACTAATGGAACTGAACACGAGGGAGAAAGGGGACCAGAAAAACGACCGTCTCCCCTTAATTTATATTATGAGGGAAAGTGAGAGTGAGGAGGAAAGTGAGAGTGAGGAGGAAAGTGAGAGTGAGGAGGAAAGTGAGAGTGAGGAGGAAAGTGAGAGTGAGGAGGAAAGTGAGAGTGAGGAGGAAAGTGAGAGTGAGGAGGAAAGTGAGAGTGAGGAGGAAAGTGAGAGTGAGGAGGAAAGTGAGAGTGAGGAGGAAAGTGAGAGTGAGGAGGAAAGTGAGAGTGAGGAGGAAAGTGAGAGTGAGGAGGAAAGTGAGAGTGAGGAGGAAAGTGAGAGTGAGGAGGAAAGTTCTAGAGTTTGCTGGTTGATTGGAAGTTGATTGGCTGGTTGATTGGAAGAAATGCTGGACAAAACGGTTATTTCTTTTGGGTTACAGTTGGGCAGAATAGGGGTGGGGAAAGTGTTGAAAGACGGGTGACATTCACTCTCCGAAAGGGGAGAGAAATACACTCGAGATATTTCTGAAGGATAATGGTTGATTGTAGGAGAGAGAGAGAGAGAGAGAGAGAGAGAGAGAGAGAGAGAGAGAGAGAGAGAGAGAGAGAGAGCGAATCTTCCCAAGTTGAGTAATATTATCTGGGTATAACATTACTAAACTATAAATATAATCGTCTAACTGAAGGGATAGAAGAATAATTCAAAGTGGCCTCCATGCTTATTAAATATTAATAAGTATTTGTCATGACTAAATCCACCGAGATAACCTTTGACAGGAAAACACTCGTACCATTTCCGCCCGGCTGAAACTTGTCGATTCGTTTCCAGCCAAATATTAGATACCGGTATGTCAGTTAAGGGGAGGCAGACCGTTTTTCTGGACCTCCTTCTCCCTAATGTTTAGCCCCACTAGTTTTGAAATTATAAGACGTTCGGCCCATTAGCTTGGCGATTTTAACACCTTTCGCCCCATTTCGTTGTCAATTTTAAGACCTTTCGTGCCATTTAGGTGTCGATTATTTCCTGGCGAGCGATAGCGAGCCTGCAATTTTAAGAGGAATCGGCCTTTGGCCGGGAAATTTTTCTACCGAAAAATGTACACATTTATCTTGAAGGGGGGTCTAGGGGGTGTTTTTCTAAGTTTGATGGAGGTCTAGGGAGGAAACTAAAACAATATATGAATACATGAATTAATAGACCAAACAAACGGCCAGTCTCCCCTTAATGGCACAAGCGACTGCAGTGATATGATAAGTGGTATATACTGTATATATGTGTGGAGTTGAACAATACTGACACACTGACTCGTTCTATAGTTTGAGACATTCCCTTTAAACCCTAGTAGGTGCAGGGCGGGCCAATTTGGAGCCTCCCAGTTTTACTCCATTAGCTTGGAGATTTTAAGACGTTTCATCGCATTAGTTTGGCGATTATATGATGCTTTAACCCAATAAGATGTCGATTTTTCCTGGGCGAGCGATAGCGAGCCCGCAATTTGGGAGAAACCGGCCTTAGGCCGGGAAATTTTTCTACCGAAAAATGTACACATTTAGCTTGAAGGGGGTCTGGGGGACGTTATTTTAGTTTGAAGGGGATTTGGAGAGGCGTTTTTCCAAGTCTAGGGGTAAACTAAAAACACATTGTTCGAAAATGGCTAAAACAAATAAAACCCACAATAATAATTAAACAAAATACCATAATAAACCCCCGAGACGTTGCACCAGATAGTGTTAAACCCATGCCTGATTCAGTGTTACCATCATTCATAGTTTCTAGTTTATCAGTGTTACCATCATTCATAGTTTCTAGTTTATCAGTGTTACCATCATTCATAGTTTCTAGTTTATCAGTGTTACCATCATTCATAGTTTCTAGTTTATCAGTGTTACCATCATTCATAGTTTCTAGTTTATCAGTGTTACCATCATTCATAGTTTCTAGTTTATCAGTGTTACCATCATTCATAGTTTCTAGTTTATCAGTGTTACCATCATTCAGTTTCTAGTTTATCAGTGTTACCATCATTCATAGTTTCTAGTTTATCAGTGTTACCATCATTCATAGTTTCTAGTTTATCAGTGTTACCATCATTCATAGTTTCTAGTTTATCAGTGTTACCATCATTCATAGTTTCTAGTTTATCAGTGTTACCATCATTCATAGTTTCTAGTTTATCAGTGTTACCATCATTCATAGTTTCTAGTTTATCAGTGTTACCATCATTCATAGTTTCTAGTTTATCAGTGTTACCATCATTCATAGTTTCTAGTTTATCAGTGTTACCATCATTCATAGTTTCTAGTTTATCAGTGTTACCATCATTCATAGTTTCTAGTTTATCAGTGTTACCATCATTCATAGTTTCTAGTTTATCAGTGTTACCATCATTCATAGTTTCTAGTTATCAGTGTTACCATCATTCATAGTTTCTAGTTTATCAGTGTTACCATCATTCATAGTTTCTAGTTTATCAGTGTTACCATCATTCATAGTTTCTAGTTTATCAGTGTTACCATCATTCATAGTTTCTAGTTTATCAGTGTTACCATCATTCATAGTTTCTAGTTTATCAGTGTTACCATCATTCATAGTTTCTAGTTTACCATATGTTGGGTATTATCTACTTGTGCAGGCGTTGGTACGATGTTAAACATTCTATTAAAAATTACAGGCTCACTATCGCTCGCCAGGAAAATAGCGACACCTAAATGACACGAAAGGTCTTATAATTGACGGAAATGGGCGAAAGTTCTTAAAATCGCCAAACTAATGGGGCGAACGTCTTAAAATCTCAAAACCAACGGGGCTAAACATGAGGGAGAAAGGGGTCCAACATAAAAATCCCTCTAGTGTAAATCTCCTCTCCTTAATCATTACAACCATTCCTCGGTAGTTTGTATTGCCGACGATAATGTGAAATGGGGGAGGGGGGGGGGGGGGGAAGGTCCTATGGCAGGGAAGGCGATAAAGGGAGATGGGTCGTTTTTCTGGTCCCCCCTTCTTCCTCATGTTTAGCCCCATTAGTTTTCAGATTTTATGCCGTTCGGGCCATTAGTTTGGCGATTTTAGGACTTTACGCCCCATGTCAAGAAGACCTTTTGTGCCATTTAAACGTCGATTTTTCCTGGCGAGCGATAGCGAGCCTGCAATTTTAAGAGTAAGTGGCCTTCAGCCGGGACATTATTATACCGAAAAATGTACAAATTATTCTTGAAGGGGGGTCTAGGGGGTGTTTATACAGGTTGGGAGGAAACTAAAAAAAACAAAAAAACAAAAACAAAAAACATTAAGCAAATAAATACGCCCATTCCCCCTTAAGATTAATTCGGGTTTGAGTTAGGAGAGGATCGTGCGGTGATTAGAGAGAGAGAGAGAGAGGGGGGGTGATTGGGAGGCTAAATTATTACGAGGAGGAAATGGCTCTTTCTCTCTCTCTCTCTCTCTCTCTCTCTCTCTCTCTCTCTCTCTCTCTCTCTCCTTGATTACAGACATGATTATTCCGAATACCACTAGTAATGCTGGGAGAAAACCATCAATAATAAAAAAAAAATATATATATTGAAACAAACAATTACCATTTCGTTTGGACAATGTTTTAAATTAATTGAGTGGACATTATCGGGGCCTATACCAACGTCTGATACTGTTTTTAGTGCATTATTTGTGGATAAACTACCATAACAATTAACTTGCATAACAGGTATTTCCAATTCATTATAATTAAAGTAACTTTCACTCTGTATTCATCATCTATATTCATAAAAACATATTATTATTATTTTTTTGGGCTATGATTTTAGTCAGCCTTACATATATGTCTGCAGCCATTATGAGCTGTATGTAGGTATATGAGCTGTATGTAGGTATATGTATGTAGGTATATGAGCTGTATGTAGGTATATGAGCTGTATGTAGGTATATGTATGTAGGTATATGAGCTGTATGTAGGTATATTTATGTAGGTATATGATCTGTATGTAGGTATATTTATGTAGGTATATGAGCTGTATGTAGGTATATGTATGTAGGTATATGAGCTGTATGTAGGTATATGTATGTAGGTATATGAGCTGTATGTAGGTATATGAGCTGTATGTAGGTATATGTATGTAGGTATATGAGCTGTATGTAGGTATATGTATGTAGGTATATGAGCTGTATGTAGGTATATGAGCTGTATGTAGGTATATGTATGTAGGTATATGAGCTGTATGTAGGTATATGAGCTGTATGTAGGTATATGTATGTAGGTATATGAGCTGTATCTAGGTATATGTATGTAGGTATATGAGCTGTATCTAGGTATATGTATGTAGGTATATGAGCTGTATGTAGGTATATGAGCTGTATGTAGGTATATGAGCTGTATGTAGGTATATGTATGTAGGTATATGAGCTGTATGTAGGTATATGTAGGTATATGAGCTGTATGTAGGTATATGAGCTGTATGTAGGTATATGAGCTGTATGTAGGTATATGAGCTGTATGTAGGTATATGTATGTATGTATATGAGCTGTATGTAGGTATACGTATGTAGGTATATTAGCTGTATGTAGGTATATGTATGTATATGAGCTGTATGTAGGTATATGTATGTAGGTATATGAGCTGTATGTAGGTATATGTATGTAGGTATATTAGCTGTATGTAGGTATATGAGCTGTATGTAGGTATATGTATGTAGGTATATGAGCTGTATGTAGGTATATGTAGGTATATGAGCTGTATGTAGGTATATGAGCTGTATGTAGGTATATGTATGTAGGTATATGAGCTGTATGTAGGTATATGTACGTAGGTATATGAGCTGTATGTAGGTATATGAGCTGTATGTAGGTATATGTATGTAGGTATATTAGCTGTATGTAGGTATATGTATGTATATGAGCTGTATGTAGGTATATGTATGTAGGTATATGAGCTGTATGTAGGTATATGTATGTAGGTATATTAGCTGTATGTAGGTATATGAGCTGTATGTAGGTATATGTATGTAGGTATATGAGCTGTATGTAGGTATATGTAGGTATATGAGCTGTATGTAGGTATATGTATGTAGGTATATGAGCTGTATGTAGGTATATGTATGTAGGTATATGAGCTGTATGTAGGTATATGAGCTGTATGTAGGTATATGTATGTAGGTATATGAGCTGTATGTAGGTATATGTATGTAGGTATATGAGCTGTATGTAGGTATATGTAGGTAGGTATATGAGCTGTATGTAGGTATATGTATGTAGGTATATGAGCTGTATGTAGGTATATGAGCTGTATGTAGGTATATGTAGGTAGGTGTATGAGCTGTATGTAGGTATATGAGCTGTATGTAGGTATATGTATGTAGGACCTGTAGGTATATGAGCTGTATGTAGGTATATGTATGTAGGTATATGAGCTGTATGTAGGTATATGTAGGTAGGTATATGAGCTGTATGTAGGTATATGAGCTGTATGTAGGTATATGAGCTGTATGTAGGTATATGAGCTGTATGTAGGTATATGTATGTAGGTATATGAGCTGTATGTAGGTATATGTATGTAGGTATATGAGCTGTATGTAGGTATATGAGCTGTATGTAGGTATATGAGCTGTATGTAGGTATATGTATGTAGGTATATGAGCTGTATGTAGGTATATGTATGTAGGTATATGAGCTGTATGTAGGTATATGTAGGTATATGAGCTGTATGTAGGTATATGTAGGTATATGAGCTGTATGTAGGTATAGTGTTTGCAGCCATTATGTGCTGTATGTAGGTATATACAGTATATGCCTGTGTTTACCATACTATATAAACATTGACTTAAGGGGAGATTTCCACTTGAGGGATTTTTTTCTGGACCCTTTTCTCTCTCATGTTTAGCCCCATTGATTTTTAAATTTTAAGACGCTCGCCCACTTTAGTTTGGCGATTTTAAGAAGTTTCGCCCCATTTCTGTCAATTTTAAGAACTTTCGTGCCAGTTAGGTGTCATTTTTTCCTGGCGAGCGATAGCGAGCCTGTAATTTGAGAGAAACCGGCTTTCGGCCGGGAAATTTTTCTACCGAAAAACGTACAAATTTATCTTGAAAGGGGGTCTAGGGGGTGTAATTTTAAGCTTGATGGAGTTCTAGGGAAGAAACTAAATACCTCCCCTTAAGTTGTCTACGGTACGGTACTGTTATATAAATCCATGCATAATCATATGAATCTGTAATTAATTATGAGTGTCGTAGATGTTGCCATTTGCTTATATGTACTGTATAGTTGAGGCTCTGGCGCTAGTTAAAACAAAACAGGCTTGCTATCGCTCGCTCTGAAAAAAATTGACACCTGAACATTAACTGTCTATTATAGCTTTAGCCTCTTTGACCTTGACCTCCTAAGCTCGACCTTTGACCTTGACCTTTAAATAATGTTGTTATAGATTGGCTTAGTTGACCTATAAGCATCCAGAAGATTTTGTTTACATATATCATAAAAAGGCTCTGTCTCGAGTCAGCCACCCCCAGCTATGGGGTATGTGCCTGAGTATATATATATATATATATATACATACATACATACATACATACATACATATTAGAGGTGGACCGGATATCCGTATCCGCATCCGCATCCGCATCCAATAATGCGGATATAGTGCGGATATTTTCGTAACTAATAAGTCATAAAAACTTATTATATTTACACTTTTACAGAATAACTAATTAACTATTAACCCCTTGAAGCTCTGACACGTTTTAGCAGTTTATTTTTGCTATCATTAGACGATTTTATGCTGCTTAGGAAGGATATGTGGGTATTAGAGGTGGACCGGATATCCATATCCGCATCCGCAGATATCCGCATCATTTTGTACATCCGCATCCACAAATACTGAAAATAAATATCCGCATCCGCAAATATCAAGAAATCAATATCCGGTCCACCTCTAATACATATATACAAATAAGGTAGTATTTTGGTACAGTATCAGATATGGAAACTGTTGAGTAGGTTCGAAATAGTCCCCCAACGCCCCCAACACCACCACCGCCACCCCTATTCCACAACCCCACGTCAAAACAGGCATTCTGGATAACCACGTCGTGGACTTCCTTCCCTTTATCCTTGGCAGAGTACGGATCCCGCATCACCCCTGAGCCTGTACCCCTTATGGCTCTGAGGGTGGAAGCCCCTACACCATCCCTTGCAAGCACCCAACCACGGAAACCAAACAGAACAAAGGCATGAGATGTCAAGAAAAGGAAGCCAAGATCAGTGATTGGCCAGGCCGGGTTACACGACTTGCCACTTTACCTGTCTGGGGAACCCCAGACCTTAGTCATGCTCTACGATCAAGAAGACAGGACCACTAAGCAACATGATGTAATTGGTCCATTGGAACCTCCACAGACAGAAAACGATCCGGGGCATAGGTAGGTAAGGCCCGGAATTCCCCTTCAGAGCGTAGAGAGAGACACGCTCTCGCCATGAGCAACCCCCCTCCCCCTTCACTCCCTGGCTACTATCTCAGCAGTCACATCCGGAAGATACTAGACACGACCTAAGAGGCACTCTTATAGAGAGTGTCCTGGTCAAACTAGCAATCGAGAGGAAGCACTGCCCCTTGAGGTACTGCAGGAGAGAAGGGCGCTTATTAACGTTAAATCTGACGACTATTTTGAGGAACTGGGTCAACAGTGGAAGGACGAGCTGCCGAGAACACTACAGGAGTGACTCTCTTTTATCAGGACCGTCAATGTAAGCCCTGTGATATCCTGACAGTGTGTTTGTGTGGCAGTCCTGTGGTATCCTGATGGATTGTGTGCATCACAGTCCTGTGGTATCCTGATGGTGTGTGTGCATCGCAGTCTTGTGGTATCTTATCAGTGTGTGTTTGTTGCAGCCCTGTGGTATCCTGACGGTGTGTGCGCATTGCAGTCCTGTGGTAATCTGACGGTGTGTGTGCATTGCAGTCCTGTGGTATCCTAATGGTGTGCGTTTGTCGCAGCCCTGTGGTATCCTGACGGTGTGTGTGCATTAGAGTCCTGTAGTATCCTGATGGTGTGTGTGCGTCGCAGTTCTGTGGTAGCCTGATGGTGTGTGTAAATGGTAGTCCTGTGGTGTCTTGACGGTGTGTGTGCATCGCAGTCCTGTGGTATCCAAATGGTGTGTGCGTGCTTCAAAGCCCTGTGGTATCCTGAAGTACCGGTAAGTCTAACTTTGAGATAGGCCAACATGTGTGCTGTCACCCTGTTGTATCCTGATGTCTACCTAACTGTAAGGCAGGCCAACTGTGTGTGTTCCGATTGTTCATTGTGCATCCATCAAGACCCTTCAGTGTTCATGTTCATTAGCAAGAGCTTGCACTAATCTTGAATTACTTAAATCCATATAAAGTCTCCCAGTGAGTATGCTAATTTAAAGGAGATTCGTGCTAGGAGTATTTGTCGTGTATCCACCCAGACTCTCTAGTGACGAGTAATTAGTCATTGTATATGTAAGTCATGTTCGTTCTCAGATGGAATACTGTTCACCCTTGTGGATTGGATGTGGGGAGTGGTTGCATTGAGGCAGTTGGATAAAATTCAAAATAAAGCAATAAGATTAATCAATAACCCTGTAATCACTCAGGATCTTCCTCCATTATTCATACAAAGAGATGTTGCATCCCTTGCATTACTCTACATATATTTTTACGGTAAATGTTCTGAAAACCTTGCTTCAATTTTACCACCTCTCCATATCTTTCCCCGCAGAACTATAGCAGCAGGATATGCCCATGAATTCACACTCTCTACTTCCCAATGTAGAACTTCCGCTATCAAAATTAATCTATCCCCAGAACTTCTACTCTCTGGAATTCACTTCCTTGGAGTTGCTTTCCAAAAATTTACAACCTACAACAGTTTAAGTCCAATTGTTATAAACATTAAATTAATGGAGGATGCCTAAGGCACATGGACCTTTTTTGCTTTGTCTTTGCTTTACATTCCTCTATTTATTGTCTCTAAAAAACAAAAATGGTAATTAGCGAGGGCTTGCACTAATCAAATGAGTGTCTAACAATGTCCCATTGACCTCTTGAAGTGTTTAATTGATCCCATATAAAGCCTCCCAGTGTGCATGCTAATGTAGAGGAGATTGGTGCTAGGAGTGTTCGTCGTGCATCCATTGAGACCCTCTTGTGATCATGTTAATGAACGAGGGGTTGTACTAATGAACGAGGGGTTGTACTAATGAACGAGGGGTTGTACTAATGAACGAGGGGTTGTACTAATAGAATAAGTATGTAACAATAAGTAACCGTTTCACGCACATATGACGCAGAGGTTGCCAGATTAGCAATAAGAAATAGAGTTCTCTCACTCTTATAATTACCTCTTCAAAATTAGTTTTCTGCCCACAGCTAACTCAAAGCCAACTGCAGAGGTTGAAGTAACTAAACTAAAGGCTTCTAAATACCCCTGATGGTAACAAAGGCTTTAAAGTATCCCCAATAGGCTTAAAATCACGTCATATGTCGGAGAGGGGTAATAAGTATGTTCTGACAAAGGTTTCGGGTGTTGTAGTAGTCCAGTGAAGATTAAAACCAAAAGCGTTCATTTTATGTCGTGTGAAACCCTCAATGGTGCATAGTTGCTCTAGTCCATGTGGATGCCCCTGCCCCGAAAGTAGACTCGCCCAATCCAACTTTGATCTCTCCGCCGAAAATGTGCCGCCTAAAAAATTTAGTCCCTCTCCTCTTTCTCTCCCTACTTGACCAGCGCGCCAAGCACACTTTAAGAAGGTCACGTAATACTAACCCTCCACGCGTCCTTTGCTTTCCCCCGCTACCAACCTCCTTTCTCAGTGTATCCCCCTTTTGCTCTTTCCCCTCCGACCATCCCGAGTAGCCCTCCTTTTCCTCTCCGTTCCCTCGGGACTTTTCTAGGAGAGAAGATAAATTGCCTACTGTTTACCTTGTACCAACCTCACCTCACTACCATTCATTACAATAAAGGCAATCCTTTTGCCGTGGTTACTGTATATATATATATATATATATATATACTGTATATATATATATTTATATATATATATATATATGTAATCTGTTGTATTCTATTGATATAACTGTATTTGTGTTTTTTATGTCAACTATTCTTCCATGTGAATTAATAATACATAAAGCGCATCATTCGTGTGTGTACCCAGTCAATACCCCAATGTGATACACCTAAATAATATTGGCATAACAGAAACGTAGCATAGACTTGAAAGTACCGGATATATGTACGTATGTATGTCTGTGTGTGCCGGGGGGGGGGGGGGGGGGGGGGTCATTGTGTGTAGTATGTGGGTGGGTGGATGTGCGTGTAGTGTGTGTCTGCTGGGCGTGTATTGGGGTAGATTTGTGCGTGTGTATGTGGGTGTGGGTGTGTATGAAGGAGATATTATACAGAACATAAAACAAATTATAAACCAATTTCCATAGGGAATAATACCTGTATAGTCCTGGCTATATGAGAATACCTGTATAGTCCTGGCTATATGAGAATACCTGTATAGTCCTGGCTATATGAGAATACCTGTATAGTCCTGGCTATATGAGAATACCTGTATAGTCCTGGCTATATGAGAATACCTGTATAGTCCTGGCTATATGAGAATACCTGTATAGTCCTGGCTATATGAGAATACCTGTATAGTCCTGGCTATATGAGAATACCTGTATAGTCCTGGCTATATGAGAATACCTGTATAGTCCTGGCTATATGAGAATACCTGTATAGTCCTGGCTATATGAGAATACTTTCGAGTTGCCCAGAGGAATACAAAGTTACTAAGGACCTTAGAAGAATATACACTTTAACCAACAATAAAGCCTGAGTCACACGAGCCCTTTTTCGAGCAATTTTTACGGGCAATTGTGGTCTGGAAGCTTAACAAATTAAACTTTATCAGAGTTCAGCCGCCTAACATAGTCTAGTATCAATCTAGTTCCCGATACCAGTGCGAAAAAGTCCCAAAATAATACGAGAAAAAAATTGCTCCTCGAAAATTGCCGGAAAAAGCGCTCGTGTGACAGTGGCTTAAACGTGTACGGAATATATTGGAAGACCTTGAGGGGAATTTTCACTTGAGGGACTCTTTTCTGGACCCCGAACTCCCTCATGTTTAGCCCCTTTAGTTTTGACATTTTTAGACATTCACCCCACTAGTTTGGCGATTTTAAGACCTTTCGCCCCATTACTGTCAAATTTAAGACCTTTCGTGCCATTTAGGTGTCAATTTTTTCCTGGCGAGCGTAGCGAGCCTGTACTTTTGGAGGAGCCGGCCTTTGGCCGGGACATTTTTCTACCGAAAAATGTACACATTTATCTAGAAAGGGGGTCTTGGGGTTATTTTTTAAAGCTTGATGGAGGTCTTGGGACCAAACTAAACCCCTCCCCTTAAGGGCAGGTATTTAGTTTGGTCTCTAGATATCCATCAAGCTTAAGATTACACCCCCTTGAGCCCCTTTCAAGATAAATTTGTACATTTTTCGGTAGAAAAATGTCCCGGCTGAAAGCTGGTTCCTCTTAAATTACAGGCTCGCTATCGCTCGCCAGGATAAAATCGACACCTAAATTGCATGAAAGGTCTTAAAATTGACGGAAATGGGTCGAAAGTTCTTAAAATCACCAAACTAATGGGGCGACTGTCTTAAAATCTCAAAAGCAATGAAGGCTAATCATGAGGGAGAAAGGGGTCCAGAAAAAAAAAATCCCTCCAGTGGATATCTCCCCTTAACCCACCCACACACTGCACCGGTAGCGACGTCTGGTTTATCGGAGTCTAGGTATATTTAAAGGATTTGTGTGCAGCTTGAGAAGTATATATGTTGTTGTTATAATAGAAAGGGTTAATTGAGATAGTTGGAAGCCTGGTAATCACTGAACGCCCTTCTTAAACTGAAATACATTGTCTAATCGTAATACAATATAGAGTACAAAGGAGTACAAAGAAAATCAAGCAACAACAGATCTAGTGACCCTTCTAGGCTGCTTGTCCTCCAAAACACTGAGGATCAAGTGTCCAAACAGTAAAGTGTCCAATAGAGGACGGTACTGATAAGCTGGAGTCACACGAGCGCATTTTCGAGCAATTTTTACGGGCAATTATAGTCCGGAAGCATAACAAATTACACTTTATAAGAATTCAGCCGCCCAACATAGTCTACTTTCCCGTATACCCGTGTGTAAATGTCCCCAAAATACGACGATAAAAAACCTTGCTCATGGAAAAATTGACGGAAAAAGCGCTCGTGTGACAGCGGCTATATACAGTCTAGGGAATAATACCGCGGAGAATGTAAACGCTGGCATGCCTTCGTGCAATAAAGGTGCGCTCTGATAACACTACGGTACCGGTATGCAAAACACGCTCCTCATATCATTGTATTTGGCCTTTGTGTATGAACTCTGGACATTATGAAACCATTTGCTATATGAACAGAGAGAGACGAGGAGACGAGAGAGGAGGAGAGGAGAGAGAGAAGAGAGAGAGAGAGAGAGAGGAGAGAGTGGAGGAGAGAGAGGAGAGAGAGGGAGAGAGAGAGAGAGAGCGAGAGGGGGAGAGAGAAGGAGAGAGAGAGAGAGAGAGAGAGAGAGAGAGAGTGTGGTGAGAGAGAGAGAGAGAGAGGGAGAGAGAGAGTGTGTGTGTGAGAGAGGAGAGAGAGAGAGAGTGTGTGTGTGTGTGTGTGAGAGAGAGAGAGAGAGCGAGAGAGACAGAGAGAGAGAGTGTGTGAGAGAGAGAGAGACAGAGAGAGTGTGAGAGAGAGAGAGAGAGAGTGTGTGTGTGTGAGAGAGAGAGCGAGAGTGTGTGAGAGAGCGAGAGTGTGTGAGAGAGCGAGAGAGTGTGTGAGAGAGCGAGAGTGTGTGTGTGTGAGAGAGAGAGAGAGAGAGAGAGAGTGTGTGTGAGTGGTAGTGAGAGAGAGAGAGAGAGAGAGACAGAGAGTGTGAGAGAGAGAGTGTGTGTGTGTGAGAGAGAGAGAGAGAGAGAGAGAGAGAGAGAGAGAGAGAGAGAGAGAGAGGTTTTAGCCAGTATAAAACACAAAAAACAAAGGTATTAAGGGGAGGTTTTTAGTTTGGTTCCTAGATATCCATCAAGCTTAAGATTACACCCCTTTGAGCTCCTTTCAAGATACATTTGTACATTTTTCGGTAGACAAATGTCCCGGCTGAAAGCCGATTCTTCTTAAATTACAGGCTCGCTATCGCTCGCCAGGATAAAATCGACACCTAAATGGCACGAAAGTTCTTAAAATTGACAGAAATGGGTCGAAGGTTCTTACAATCGTCAAAATAATGGGGAGAACGTCTTAAAATTAGAAAAGCAATGGGGCTAAACATGAGGGAGAAAGGAGTCAAGAAAAAAATCCCTCAAGTGGAAATCTCCCCTTAAAGTACTGTAGGGGCCGAGAAAATGGTGGAGAGTCAAAACCCACACCAATTGACTTTTAAACCTTTGACCTCGTTGACCTTGACCCCCTAAACTCGACCTTTGACCTTGACCTTTAAGGGAGCCCAGCTCGCTTTTGTTTTCTCTTTCTCTCCCTCTATCTTTGGTTTGTATCCATTCGGCCTCATTCAGCCTACTGTTTTAAGACGTTTAACCCCATTCAGGTGTCAATATTTTCCTGGCGAGCGGTAGCGAGCAAGCATATACATATTTTGTTTTGACAGCAAGCTAAATTTGTACCTTTTTCGATAGAAAAATGTCAAGCCGGATTTCTCCATACAATGCTGGCTCGCTATCGCTCGCCAGGAAGAAAGCGACACCTGGATGGGGATAAACGTCTTAAAACAGTTGGCTGAATGGGTCCGAATGGATACAAGCCAGGGAAAGAGAGAACAGGAGAGAAAGATAAAAAAAAAAAAAAAAAACAGTGATAATGTTGCTCTAGCCTAGCCTATAGGGAGCTTGTAGCATTTGTTGAATGTTATCGTATAAATAAGGTGTTATTTGTGTATCAGCTATTGATGTGATGTGATGTATTGTATTGTATTGTATTGTATTGTATTGTATTGTATTGTATTGTATTGTATTGTAAAGAACAGACCGACCCGTGTGTGTTTGTGTGGGAGGCGGGAGTATTGTGTGGGCTTCTGTGTGGGAGTGAGTGTGGGTATGTGTGTGACTGTGTGTATGTAGCCTATGTGGGTTGTGTGTATGTGAGTGACTGTGTGTGTGTGTGTGTGAAGGGGGGGGGTAATTGTATAGGCTTCTGTGTAGGAGTGAATGTGTGTGTGTTACTGTGTGTATATGTGTATGTGTGTGACTGTGTGTATGTGGGTGACTGTGTGTGTGTGTGTGTGTGTGTGTGGGGGGGGGGGGGGGGATGGTAATTGTATAGGCTTCTGTGTAGGAGTGAATGTGTATGTGTAACTGTGTGTACGTGTGAGTGACTGTGTGTACGTGTGAGTGACTGTGTGTACGTGTGAGTGACTGTGTGTACGTGTGAGTGACTGTGTGTGTGTGTGTGTGTGGGGGGGGGGGGGGGGTAATTGTATAGGCTTCTGTGTGGGAGTGAATGTGTGTGTGTGTGTGTGTGTACCTGTGTGTATATATGTGACGGTGTGCCCTGTGTGTATGTGAGTGACTGTGTGTGTGTGTGTTTGAGTATGGGTGCCTTTGTGTGAGTATGTGTATGTGTCTGACTGCGTGCGTGTGCGAATGTAATGTATGTGTATGTGTGAATGTAATGTGTGTGTCTGTGTGTGTAATGTGTGTGTGTTTGTCTGTGGTGAGTGTTGGGTGTGCATGATGAAGACAGAGAGACACATAATACCGACAGACAGGATAGAAAACAACAACAACAACAGTAGAGGGAAAAGAAAGTTCTGAATAAATAAATAAACAATAAATAACAATATATTCCAGAACCGGTATATAGTTTTCGAGTTCCCAAGAGGAATACAAAGACAAACAAAAAACGTTCCTACGACCTTGGAAATAATATTAACTTTGGCATACACAAAATAAAAACGTTCCTACGACCTTGGAAATAATATTAACTTTGGCATACACAAAATAAAAACGTTCCTACGACCTTGGAAATAATATTAACTTTGGCATACACAAAATAAAAACGTTCCTACGACCTTGGAAATATTAACTTTGTCATACACAAAATAAAAACGTTCCTACGACCTTGGAAATAATATTAACTTTGGCATACACAAAATAAAAACGTTCCTACGACCTTGGAAATAATATTAACTTTGGCATACACAAAATAAAAACGTTCCTACGACCTCGGAAATAATATTAACTTTGGCATACACAACATAAAAACGTTCCTATGACCTTGGAAATAATATCAACTTTGACCTATAATATACAGTAGGTGCAAGATATTTGTTGCAATGTCAGCAGCCTCAAATAGAGATTATAAACGTTTTAATTCCTTTGTACAATATAGGTGGTGTGTGCAGGTGTGGGTGTGTAGGTGTGGGTCTGTGACTGTAGGTGTGGGTCTGTGTGTGTAGGTGTATGTGTGTGTAGGTGTGGGTGTGTGTAGGTGTGGGTGTATGTAGGGGTGGGTGTGTGTCTGTAGGTGTGGGTGTGTGTAGGTGTTGGTGTCTGTAGGTGTGGGTGAATGTAGGAGTGGGTGTGTGTAGGTGTTGGTGTCTGTAGGTGTGGGTGAATGTAGGAGTGGGTGTGTGTAGGTGTTGGTGTCTGTAGGTGTGGGTGTGTGTCTGTAGGTGTGGGTGTGTGTAGGTGTGGGTGTGTGTAGGAGTAGGTGTTGGTGTCTGTAGGAGTGGGTGTGTGTCTGTAGGTGTGGGTGTGTGTAAGAGTAGGTGTTGGTGTCTGTAGGTGTGGGTGTGTGTAGGTGTTGGTGTATGTAGGTGTGGGTGTATGTAGGAGTGGGTGTGTCTGTAGGTGTGGGTGTATGTAGGTGTGGGTGTGTCTGTAGGTGTGGGTGTGTGTAGGAGTAGGTGTTGGTGTCTGTAGGTGTGGGTGTGTGTAGGTGTTGGTGTCTGTAGGTGTGGGTGTATGTAGGAGTGGGTGTGTGTCTGTAGGTGTGGGTGTATGTAGGTGTGGGTGTGTGTCTGTAGGTGTGGGTGTGTGTAGGAGTAGGTGTTGGTGCCTGTAGGTGTGGGTGTATGTAGGAGTGGGTGTGTGTCTGTAGGTGTGGGTGTGTGTAGGAGTAGGTGTGTGTCTGTAGGTGTGGGTGTATGTAGGAGTAGGTGTTGGTGTCTGTAGGTGTGGGTGTGTGTCTGTAGGTGTGGGTGTATGTAGGAGTGGGTGTGTGTCTGTAGGTGTGGGTGTATGTAGGTGTGGGTGTGTGTCTGTAGGTGTGGGTGTGTGTAGGAGTAGGTGTTGGTGTCTGTAGGTGTGGGTGTGTGTCTGTAGGTGTGGGTGTGTGTCTGTAGGTGTGGGTGTGTGTAGGAGTAGGTGTTGGTGTCTGTAGGTGTGGGTGTGTGTAGGTGTGGGTGTGTGTAGGAGTAGGTGTTGGTGTTTGTAGGTGTGGGTGTGTGTCTGTAGGTGTGGGTGTGTGTAGGTGTGGGTGTGTGTCTGTAGGTGTGGGTGTGTGTAGTAGGTGTTGGTGTCTGTAGGTGTGGGTGTGTGTAGGAGTGGGTGTGTATCTATAGGTGTGGGTGTGTGTAGGTGTTGGTGTCTGTAGGTGTGGGTGTGTGTAGGAGTAGGTGTTGGTGTCTGTAGGTGTGGGTGTGTGTTGGAGTGGGTGTGTGTCTGTAGGTGTGGGTGTATGTAGGAGTAGGTGTTGGTGTCTGTAGGTGTGGGTGTGTGTAGGTGTGGGTGTATGTAGGAGTGGGTGGGTGTCTGTAGGTGTGGGTACAAAGGAGTACAAAGGAAATCAAGCAACAACAGGTCTAGTGACCCTTCTAGGTTGCTTGTCCTCCAAAACACTGAGGATCAAGTGTCCAAACAGTGGTTTAGAGTGGGTAAGGGAACATTGGAAAGGGAACTACTGCCCTGCCACTAACGTGGCAGGACTAGGAAGTTAGTAGGGGACATATGGGTTAGTAACTGAGGGGAGGATAAAGTTATTCATTTACAAACGCAGTCAGTCGCGGGTTTGATGCGAGATATTGTCTAGGCGGAATTTAAATGAATCAACGGTGCTGCAGTCTATAACGTCTCGGGGAAGCCCATTCCACAAGTTGACAACTCGATTGAAGAAGAAATTCTTAGATTCGTGCGAGTTAAAAGTTTTACCAATAATTTTGCAACCGTTTCCCCGCGTGTAATTAGATTGGTCGATAGTGAAGTACTTACTACAGTTCATATTGTCGATGCCTTTGATGATTTTGAACACTTGAATTAAGTCGCCTCTTAATCTGCGCTGGGTTAAAGGAAATAGATTTAATTCTCTAAGACGCTCTTCGTATGGTTTGTTCTTTAGGCTAGGTATCATTTTGGTAACTCTACGTTGAACTCGTTCTAGCTTGTTTATATCTTTTTGGTAATAAGGGCACCAGGATTGAACGCAGTATTCCAGAAGAGGGCGGACTAAGGAATTGTAAAGGGTTAGGATAACTTCTTTGGATTTATGCTCAAATGACCTGCCTATAAAGCCAATTATTTTGTTTGCCTTCTTAACAACTTCTGAACATTGTTGACTCGGTTTTAGGTTACTCGATATTGTTACTCCCAGATCAGTTTCTCTGTTTACATTCTTAAGCTGAGTGCCATTCATCGAATAGTTTGCTTTCTCATTTAGGTATCCGACATGTAGTACTTTACATTTATCCGCATTGAAACTCATTTGCCAAATTTGGGCCCAACATGACAATTTATCTAGATTGTGTTGCATATCGTCAACTTGTTCTTTTGAGAGTACGCTATTTGCAATTTTTGTATCGTCAGCAAATTTTGAGATTGTGCAGGTGAGACCCTCATCTATGTCGTTGATGTAAATTAGAAAGAGAATTGGTCCTAGTACCGATCCCTGGGGTACCCCGCTACTTACATTGGTCCATTTAGATGCCTTACCGTTTATGACTACCCTTTGCTTTCTGTTGCTGAGCCAATTTTCTATCCATTTCAACACACCGTCTTGTATTCCATGCGCTTTTAGTTTTAGCAGTAAACGTTTGTGGGGAACTTTGTCAAAGGCCTTTTGAAAATCAAGGTATATAATATCTACAGCTTTACTCTCATCGTAGAGGTTGAGGATATCGTGGAAGAAGTCTAAGAGGTTTGTTAAACAGGAACGTTTTTTACGAAAGCCGTGTTGAGTATCTTTAAGTATGTTATTTTCCTCTAAGTGATTTACGAGTCTGTCTCGTATGACCGTTTCTAGCATTTTACATACAACTGAGGTTAAGCTAATTGGACGATAGTTACTGGGTAGGGATTTGCTGCCTTTTTTGAATATCGGTGTTCTTTGAATATCGGTGTTATCGGTGTTATATCGGTTATCGTGTTATATCGGTTATATATGTTATATCGGTTATCGGTGTATGTAGGAGTAGGTGTGTGTCTGTAGGTGTGGGTGTATGTAAGAGTGGGTGTGTGTCTTTAGGTGTGGGTGTGTGTAGGAGTAGGTGTTGGTGTCTGTAGGTGTGGGTGTGTGTAGGAGTGGATGTGTATCTGTAGGTGTGGGTGTGTGTAGGTGTTGGTGTCTGTAGGTGTGGGTGTGTGTAGGAGTAGGTGTTGGTGTCTGTAGGTGTGGGTGTGTGTAGGTGTGGGTGTGTGTAGGAGTGGGTGTGTGTCTGTAGGTGTGGGTGTGTGTAGGAGTGGGTGTGTATCTGTAGGTGTGGGTGTGTGTAGGTGTTGGTGTCTGTAGGTGTGGGTGTGTGTAGGTGTGGGTGTGTGTAGGAGTGGGTGTGTGTGTCTGTAGGTGTGGGTGTGTGTAGGAGTGGGTGTGTATCTGTAGGTGTGGGTGTGTGTAGGTGTTGGTGTCTGTAGGTGTGGGTGTGTGTAGGAGTAGGTGTTGGTGTATGTAGGTGTGGGTGTGTGTAGGTGTGGGTGTGTGTAGGAGTGGGTGTGTGTCTGTAGGTGTGGGTGTGTGTAGGAGTAGGTGTTGGTGTCTGTAGGTGTGGGTGTGTGTCTGTAGGTGTGGGTGTGTGTAGGAGTAGGTGTTGGTGTCTGTAGGTGTGGGTGTGTGTAGGAGTAGGTGTTGGTGTCTGTAGGTGTGGGTGTGTGTAGGAGTGGGTGTGTATCTGTAGGTGTGGGTGTGTGTAGGAGTAGGTGTTGGAGTCTGTAGGTGTGGGTGTGTGTAGGTGTGGGTGTGTATCTGTAGGTGTGGGTGTGTGTAGGAGTGGGTGTGTGTCTGTAGGTGTGGGTGTGTGTAGGAGTAGGTGTTGGTGTCTGTAGGTGTGGGTGTGTGTAGGTGTGGGTGTGTGTAGGTGTTGGTGTCTGTAGGTGTGGGTGTGTGTAGGAGTGGGTGTGTATCTGTAGGTGTGGGTGTGTGTAGGTGTTGGTGTCTGTAGGTGTGGGTGTGTGTCTGTAGGTGTGGGTGTGTGTAGGTGTTGGTGTCTGTAGGTGTGGGTGTGTGTCTGTAGGTGTAGGTGTAGGTGTGTGTGTAATAATAATAATAATAATAATAATCGGTTTATTTCAAGCCGGCAGCCAATGGGGCTGAAAATACACAGACTTAACCTAGATCTTATCCTAATGGATCAACAGACTGATCCTAGCAGCTAACGAGAGCGCCTACATACTCCCAAGGGAGTAGGACGTGGGCAGGAGACTTTGTGGGTCCCCCGAGACGATCCGCCCAGATCTTGCCTTCACGGCCAGGGAAAGTTTTTGAGAGAACTTCCCCTGCCGGCACGTGGGATTGAACCCCCAACACCAGAGCTAGCGCTCCCAATACAGAGTACTAAGCGCGCTCGGCCACCGTGACCGTGTGTGTGTGTGTGTGTGTGTGTGTGTGTGTGTGTGTGTGTGTGTGTGTGTGTGTAGGTGTGGATGTGTGTAATTGTGGGTAGGTGTAATTATGGAGGTGTGAGAGGTGTGTGGGAGTAGGAAAGGTTATGTGCAGGAGAAACTGAACAAGATGGTAAAATACAGCTAATTGTTCCATTGGTAGCCTACATAACATTTCTTATTGTTAAACCATAATTTCAGCCCCATACAAATTCAAAAAACAAAAATAAAATAAAAAAATAAAGTAGCACATTTGTATTCACGTAACTAAACTTCCTCAGAATACAATCAAATTAATTATATAACTTGTTTCTGCATCTTATTTTATCAAGCTCATTATTAAGATTGCAATCAATAATATATCCAAGATATTTATAATCAGTTACCAAATTTATATTTATATAATTTACATTTATATCATATATAGATAGATAGATAGATGAATATATAGACAGCTAGATAGATAGATAGATAGATGGATATATTTAATGCTTATATATATATATATACTGTATATTTACGTGTAATTAAATAGATATATAGCTAGAATTAGATATACAGATAGAGATTGACTGATAGATAGATAACGGGATAAATAGAAAGATATACAATAGATAACTCATTATATAGAAGGATTCCAACACAGATAAATACTTCAGACGCCAAGCTCAAGATACATATAGATAAACTGAAACAGCTAAATAAATATATATATAATTTGATACCGTATATATAATTTGATATATAGATATAGTGAGCAAGAGCCACTACCTGAAAGAGATCTAAGGTACCCTGATAGATAGGTAGGTAGATATAGATAGATACCGGTAGATAGATAGATATAGATAGATTGATAGATTGATTTAAAGGTAGATAGATAGATAGATAGATAGGTAGGCAGATAGATAGATACATAGATAGATAGACAGAGATCAAGATAGAAAGCCAAGTAGATACTAGACTAACATACCGTAACTAAATGTATACACAGATTAGTTGATTGATAGATTGATAGAGATAGATAGATAGATAGATAGATAGATAGAAGGCCAAATAGAGACTAGACAACATAACTAAATAGATACACATAATTACTTGATTGATTGCTGGCCAGATAGATAGATAGATAGATAGATAGATAGATAGACAGATAGATAGATAGATAGATATATAGAGCAAGAGCCACTACCTAGAAGAGAGCATTATTTCTATATGGGGACCGTGGGAGAGGTAGGATCTGGGGGAGAGAGGGTTATGAAGGGATTGATGGATAGATGGACAGGTGGAAGGATAGATGGATGGAAGGATAGATAGATAGATGGAGAGATAGATAGATGGAGGGAAGGATAGATAGATGGAGGGAAGGATAGATAGATAGAGGGAAGGATAGATAAATGGAGAAATAGATATAGATAGATGGAGGGTAGATAGATAGATGGAGGGTAGATAGATAGATGGAGGGTAGATAGATAGATGGAGGGTAGATAGATAGATGGAGGGATATAGATAAATGGAGGGATAGATAAAAGGGGGGATAGATAGATAGATGGAAGGAAGGATAGATAGATGGAGGGAAGGATAGATAGATGGAAGGAAGGATAGATAGATGGAGGGAAGGATAGATAGATGGAGGGAAGGATAGATAGATGGAGAGATAGATAGATAGATGGATAAATATATAGATGGATGGATAGATAGATATTTGGAAGGATGGATGGATGGATGGATATATATTTATATATATATATATATATATATATATATATATATATATATATATATATATATATATATATATATATTAGAGAGAGAGAGAGAGAGAGAGAGAGAGAGAGAGAGAGAGAGAGAGAGAGAGAGAGAGAGAGAGAGAGAGAGAGAGAGAGAGAGAGAGAGAGAGAAAGAGAGAGATTATATACAGTAAGTAGACTAGTGTATAGATGCATACAAATATAACAATTGAAGATAGCTAGGTAAATGGATATATACATAGACAAACACACATATAGTTAGACAGATAGATTGATTGATTGATAGATATATGGAGAGAGCAAGAGAGCCATTTTTGTATAAGGGTCTGGGAAGGGTCTGGGGGCTGGAGGCTAGAGGTTTACTGTATATATAGGGATAAACAGGGGATGAAAAGACCTTAGGCTCTGGGGAAAAGGGGGCTGGAAGAGGTGAAAGAAACGGGGAAGAGAGAGAGAGAGAGAGAGAGAGAGAGAGAGAGAGTGTGTGTGTGTGTGTGTGTGTGTGTGTGTGTGTGTGTGTGTGTGTGTGTGTGAGCGCGCGCGTGTTATAGGGAATAGGTGGTATTTCAAAGACCTTGCGGTTCATTACGGGGAGATACTCGAAGTGGAAAAAGATATTTTGTGCAGTGCATTACACTCATTACAGAGTGTGCAAGATACTATCTACTTTCTTCTTTAATTGCTCTACTGAAGAACTATTTACAACTTCTGAGGAAAGTTTGTTCCAAGTAGCCTACTTAAGTAGAACAAATCTTATATGTGAAAGCTTCCACAAATACTAGTGCTGAACCTTTTCCATTATAACTTCAAGTCATGGTTGCTTTCATCCGGCCTTCATAGCTCAGTCTTCTAATTGATGGAATAAGCTTCGCAGCCCTAGCTTGTACTCTTTCTAGTAACTCTATATTTTTCCTCAGTACTGGAGACCAGAATTGAACATCATACTCAAGGAGTATCAGAGTACCGGTATTGAATTGTTTGAGCTCTCTCCTTGTTTCTATAGGCTACCTAAATTACCTCTTAATATAGCCCAATAACTTCTGAGTTTTCTTCTCTACTTCAATGCACTGCTTGGAAAACATTCAGTCACTGGTAATCAGAAAACCCAAATATTTGTCCAAGTATAAATATACAAACAGTAGGCTATGTATTTTTGTATATTTATACTTGATATTGACAGATACTTTAATTTAAAGGTGATAATAGGGTTGGGTGGTGGCTGATAACTACCGTGTTTGATGGAGGAGCAATAATGGTTTGGTGGTTCTCACAGGTAAGCCACGGTAGCCTTGTCCGTTTCGTAGTCAGTAATGTGCGACTTTAACCTCATGACACAGGGACAAGTGGCTTATTTCCACACTTTTGGTAATGCACTATATTGTCAAAAATTAGGGGACGGTGTGAAAAAATCTGTGTCAAAATATCATACTGATCCAACTGTTTGTTAATAAGTTATTCCCGAAAAATGATGCCACACGGCCTCTGAAACCCATAGTAGGTGTCGATTTTTTCCTGGCTAGCGATAGCGGGAGCAGCAATTTAAAAGGAATCGGCCTTCGGCGGGAACAGTTTTCTACCGAAAAATGTACAAATATATATCGATGGGGGTCTTGTGGATATCTTTTGACCTATTTAATTAAAAGGGTTGATTGAGATCGTATTTACCCATTTGAGCCGTAGAGGTAAATTATGTACGGTATTAAAGAATATCGTCTAATGGTACGGTAAACAGAATATGATGAAAATTACGTACTGGTGGTGAAGGGGTTCAGTGCAGATTTGTGGACTTAGCCTAGCTAGATTTTGTCTGAGGATTGAGGTACCGGTAGAATTATCTGTAGTCTGAGGTAGAATTAACAGAACTGATGTGAAATAAAACTAGGACTGAATGAGGTAGAATGCTTTGAGGACTGAGGTAGAATAGTTTGAGGACTAAGGTACAATAGTTTGAGAGCTGAGGTAGAATACCGGTAGTTTTGGGAACTCAGGTAAAAGTGAATCTGGATTGAGGTAGAGTGGCCTGAGGACTGAGGTAGAATGGTCTATGGACTGAAGTAGATTAGACTGATGATTGAGCTAGAATGGACTGAGTATTGCGGTAGACTGACTGTGGACAGAGGATGTCAGGTCTGTGAACGGAGATAAGTACCAGGAAGTCTAGGGGCTGAGAAAGAAATGTATGTGGACTGAGGTATGTCTGAGAACTAAAGCGGGTATCACACGAGCACTAATCTGGCCAACCAACTGCAATCTGGACAATCTGTTGCCGAGATTGTGTTGCTCCGACGTCAATCGGAGCAACCAACTGTCGTCGGTCGTGAGCGAAAACCATTGGCCAAGTCGCCAACCTGTAGTTTAATAAATCGGTTAGCATTGGTATTTACCGATATATTATGCTATGCTAAGCAATTCAGTCTTCACTTTAACGAAATGCCTAGTCTGTCGAAGTACAGTCGCGCTGTCATTACGTTTGGCTTGCTCTGTGCTGTATTAATGTCTATCAGATGTTGAATAGGGTGTAAGAACATGATTGTATATTTCACTCGATATGAAGAAATGAAGCTTAGATATTGCTAATATCAATTATTGATCAAAACATACTTGGTGCCGAGACATCACTTATTAGCGCGACTGTACACAGTGTAAATAAATATAGCCTCTGTAGTACGAACGTTCGGGAAAAGATGATTAAATTCGTCACGTCACGAAAGACGGCAAACATTGCCATAAATGTCGGGGTATATTGTCTTATTTAAAATTATAAATGCTTTATTGGTTATTTGTGACCTTGGAGACATGTTATGGTGATATATAGTGATATTATATCTGCAGCAGATGTCGTTAATTGACTTCCGATACAGTAGTTTCGTACATAATGCACTGCTTGTCATTAGGCTATAGCCTACTACATGCAGCCTCTCTAGGCTTCACTCGCTGCATTTCTTTTACACATACCAGCATACTAATGTAAGTGCATCATAATTATGACAAGTGTTATATTAGTTCATTCATTTGTATACATACAGTACATTCGTTTGACTTTACTAGTGTACGTTGTAATAGTAATTATATACTGTACGTTACAGGATAGATTACCATAAACTGGGATAGGTTTCTCTAGGTTAGTATTTAATGTAATAAAAATTAAGAAACTAAAACCCACATAGATATTATATAATTATAATATTGGGTACATATTATTCTAGATAAGATGAATATGCATAGCGTTATTCAATTAAAATGTGCAATTAGTAGTCTACCAAGCATTTCATCACCGAATGCACTGTGTGTAATCATCATCTTACATAGTTCATATGTTCATTTGTTAGTATGTTACGAGTAATTGTTAGGCTGTGTCATATACAGTATATTTACAATATACCATATATTACATAATAATTCTAAGGCATTGATATTTTATAAGCTGGTATTCCCTATGTAAGGAGTGACTAATATCGCATTATTCCCTGCCTTTATGTTATCAGCTTGTGTTTTCATGTACCGGTAGTCCCTCTGGTAGACCTGTTAACTATAATACGCTCTTGATCGACCAGTAGTAAAAGGATTATTATAAAATAATATAGTTAGGCAGGGTTTTTGCGCGATCAGTTAAACTCCATGAGTAGGCTATGCGAGCCTCAAAAAAAAAAAAAAAAAAAAAAAAAAAAAAAAAAAAAAAAACATGTCTACGTCGCCGAGAACTCTGTTTTGTAATGACATAGTTATCAATGTATTCAGATTGGTAAATAGTGTTAGGTGGTCATTCTAATAAACTAGATTACTCATCTGCGGCCTTGACAATTGAATTATGTAAGCGACATTTACATCTATAATTTCCTCTATAATTCCATTTATTATGCAGACGCTGTGTCGTCTGCAGTTGGTTGGTGATAGTATGAGGCCGTGTGCTGATGCACGTTGGTTGGTCAATTGGTTGGTCGGATTAGTGCTCGTGTGATAGGCCTACCCGCTTTAAGGTATACATGTTCTTAGGCTGAGATATAAACGTTTTGAGAACAGAGGATAAAACAAAAGGTTTAATGTTTATTGAAGATGAGTAGCCTACGGTACTGACAAATGAGAGTGGTGCCAACTAAATTAGAGTTGACTGTTAGGTAAAGTACAGTCACGAGGAACTCACAACTATAGGGTGTCAAGCTGGAGCAATTTTGGGTGAAGAGTTGAATGTATAATCTACTTTATTAATTTAACTCACAACATCAAACACCTCCCAATGATATCAATTTTGGATGAAGAGTTGAATGTATAATCTACTTTATTAATTTTGGGTGAAGAGTTGAATGTATAATCTACTTTATTAATTTTGGATGAAGAGTTGAATGTATAATCTACTTTATTAATTTTGGGTGAAGAGTTGAATGTATAATCTACTTTATTAATTTTGGATGAAGAGTTGAATGTATAATCTACTTTATTAATTTTGGATGAAGAGTTGAATGTATAATCTACTTTATTAATTTTGGATGAAGAGTTGAATGTATAATCTACTTTATTAATTTAACTCACAACATCAAACACCTCCCAATGATATCAATTAATGCGTGTGATCTTTCCGGGATTCGAAACTGGGTTACCACATAGGCCTACAGCAGTGATTAGCAACCTGTGTGCATGGTGCACTCCAGGGTGCATGAGTTTTTTTTCAAAAGGTACATGGTGCATGAAGGGGTAGACTACATGGCATGACCAGTGTAGCCTACATAGGAGTGCACAGTAAGCACAGATGTTTTAGGAAGAAAACTGTAAGTGTACTCGTAATGGAAGAATTGATGTATATATACCTATTATATTATATACCTATGCAGTATAATAGAATATTACATTTAGCATAAAAGTACCAAATATAAAGAACCAACCCACCCAAATAGGCAGATACAGCTGAAAGTGTGGGGAAAAGTATAATGATTTTGGTATACCTTTCACGAGTTTTATACTAGAGGCATGTCGGAGATGTGACACCGTTGTGGTGGTGTATGGCGGCCAGTGACACTTCTAATACAAATTAAATACCGGTACCCGTATATCGCCGTACTCCAGTTCTAACCCCTCAAGTTGAAAAAACGGTGAAGGAGAAACTACTTACCCCTCAAGTTGAAAAAAGGATGAAGGAGAAGCTTACAAAAGACCATCTGGAAGAATATCATTTTTTGGACGATCTTGAAAAACTTACTCCTGCTGAAATGAAAAAAAAGTACCCAAAATACAACATAGAGGAGGCAACTACACCTTCAGGAATGCGACTTCTCTCCAAGTCACTCACCTTTCAGGAAGAAATTCTTGATGCTTATGAAGAGTTATTCAATACCCAATAACTTAGACAAATTAATCTCTTCTCCAGCACTGAACATCAAAATATCTTTACTTTTTACTACTATTTATTTATTTTATTTATTTCATTATTTTATTTATTTATTAGATTTAATTATTATTATTTTTGTTTTCCTTTCTAATAATACAGTTGCCCTACCATGAATAAAGCAAGGTGGTATGCCCACTAACTTTTAATCTACTACTTTATTTCAAAATTTCCTACTTTATCTTCCTGACCAAAACCTCTACTTTCCCCCCCCCCCCTACCCCGCTAGGGGAACTAAACAAAAAAAATAAAAAAATAAAATAAAAAATAATTATCGCCGTACGCGTATGACGTAAACGATCAAAGGGTATACATGGGTTTCTGAAAGGCTCCCGGAAGGGTGCATGAACTTGGAAATTGTTGAATAACACTGGCCTACAGATCTTAAACACTCTAACCATTACACCATCAAGGCAGTTAAAGGTTAAGTACATTAGCCTACTACGATTCTATGTCCATTTATCGAATACTGGTATAATGTACTCACACCAACTTAACACTGAATAGCCTAATGTTTAAGTGAAAGGAAAACATATTTTATGGGGCACAGGTTTCTAAGGACCGACCTCGCTATGAAATGTTCCTGAACCTATAGCCTATAGGAATAATCTAGTTTTTCATTGAAGGTGTTTGGTGGTGTGGTGAAATTAATAAACAATAGATTATTAATTTCATTCCCAACACCAAACACCTCCCAATGAAATTAATGAAAGCATATGATATTCCCGGGATTCGAACCTGGGTTACCAAATACAGATCTTAAACACTAACCATTACACCATCAAGACAGTTAAAGGTTAAATACATGACTACGATTGTATATCCTTTTATCGAATACTGGATATCAATCTAATCATGTAACCTACTCACACCCAACTGAACACTAGGAAGTGTATGAGAAGGAATACAAGACAATTAACATAAAATAGCATTGTGTTGGACATTTTATCACTTCCAAAGACATAATTTAAACTATAAACCATAATTATAGCTGTTCATAATTATACACTACTAAAGACTTAAAAAGAATGTTCTTGGCTTTCGTTTGATATCCTGCATAATTGAGGTTGATAAAAATGACAGGTTGTAGGCCTATTAATGGGGATTGACGGTAGTGGTATGATAAATGGGGCTGATAATGAGAGAAATGGGGATATAGGCCTAGACATGAACATTGAGATAAGCAATACTTCGCAAATTAAGGACTACTGGTTTACGAAAGAAGAGAAGGATTACCACTAATATAGGTAGAGACGTGAGGCATAGCCTATGTAGAACTGATAATGTAGGTTATGTAAACATTAATAAGGTTTATTTTCCCTTAAAGGGGTGTTTTTTCTGGACCCCCTTCTCCCTCATGTTTAGCCTCTTTAATATTAAAATTTTAAGACGTTTGCCCTATTAGTTTAGCGATTTTAAGACTTTTCGGCCCATTTTGTGGGCAATTTTAGACCTTTCGTGCCAATTAGGTGTCGATGTATTTCCTGACGAGCGGTAGCAAACCTGCAATGAAAGAGGAGCAGGCTTTCGGCCGGTACAAACAAAAATGTACGCATTTATCTCCTAGTGGGGTCTAAAGGGAGTTTCAAAAGTATGATGGAGGTCTAGGGAGCAAACTAAAAACATCCTCTTACGAGAGCAAGGTCTTAAAGGCCATAAAAGTCTGAGGTTAGGAACATTTCCAAATTCCCACTGAGTTAGAAGTGATTGACTGAAATAGCAGAGAAAGGGATTGAGGATCACAATTTCAAGCGTCTTTATAGCCTAGTTATTAAAAACACGAAAACCAACCAGGTGTTATATTCTGGACGGTCTACTAGGCTGCTATTATTATTATTATTATTATAATTATTATTATTATTATTCACAAATGATCAAGTTGACATCTTACCAGAACCTGCAGGAATAATGTACTAAAACTAGTATTACATATGATAGTTCAGGGTGTCACAGTGGGACTACTTGTTTATAGGCTACGACTGGAATAAATGAAAGTAGGACTACAGGAAAGTTGACCCGTTATTGCATTGTTTTGGTCCTCAGTTCCATAGAATTTATAAGAACTGTAAAGCATAGGCCTAGGCCTAATCCAAGTAAATTATTGTGTTATAGGCCTACTAGTACCCATCCCAATAGTATCAGACAATATGACTAGTTCAGTTATAAAACCCAATCAGGTAGGCTATACTGTTGTTTTGATAACTGAAATAGGTCTACATTATTTAGACAGAGTACCGGTATACCTACACCAGGCGACTCTACATTATTTAGACAGAGTACCGGTATACCTACACCAGCCAGTCAGCTCAAAGTAGTTCTCAAGTCCAAAGAGACCAAGTGAAAATTCCCCAGTTAAACAAAAACATATATTAATAATAGTCCTACTAATAATAATAATATAGCCTATAGGCTATACATAGCCTACACATATACTACTGTTCATTCTGTTTCATAGGACCCAACTCGATATCTACCAATTTGAATTTAATATAGGCTAGGCTACTTCAGGCAGTTCATGTTGTATATTACCTAACCCTATAATATCTAACATTAAATAGGGTAGCCTACTGTCTGTAAAGCCTATTCCAGGTAGCTTATTGTCTTAATAGAACCCAACCCAATACTAGCCTATAGGCCTATAAGTATATAGGCTAGGCTACGACTTGTGAAACGCAATCCGGGTAGCCTAGGTTATTGTCTTATAGAAGCTAACTCAATAATATCTAACAATAAGAACTTCTGAGCATAGCCTAATCCAACGAGTCGGACCCAACGGTCCCAACCCGATATCTAATATTAAAATAACCCCGGAGATCTAGAAAAAATATATAGGCTAGGCCTAGCCCTTTTAGTAGGCTATAGCCTACGATGGCGCGTTTCTTCTCTATATGTTTTACTATTAGGCTAGTAGAATATTATTCAGTTTAGGAAGAAATTTTGGAAGTCAAGAGGGTTAATTGAGACAATGTTTAACCATTTGCTACTCCTAGAGGCCCTTCCTAAACTGAAAAAAATCGTGTTAGGCTATAGGCTAGTAGCCAAACTGTAACAAAGAAACGCGTCAGCATAATCTAAAGGGGTCATATAGGATATATATCAAAGAGAGGACCAGAGATAAGCGAGGAAGAGGAGTGGGCCACAAATCGAGAGTAGATCCCCTTTACTCCCTGGAGAGATGCATAAACAAAAGCCCCTCTGTTAAAAATGCCCCCCAAAAACCTTACCTAGATTCGCCGCCTAAATCGCTCTCCGGGGGACCCTAGCCGGGGGTGTTAAGTCACAGAGCCTCAGCATCCCAAAACCTCCCTCTTAACCCCTCGGGAAGTCCAGGGAGGGATTGGAGGGGAGGAGGTAAAATCCGTCCTCTCTCCTTGGTCTGATTTCCAACTCCAACAGGTGCGATAGGGTGGGAGATTTCTGTTGTATTCACTTTATTCCCCCTCTTCACACCGGACACCTGTAGCTAGACCCGGGTTACTGGGCAGCACACCTGTCCTTCAATGTCTCGCAGGTGTGGACTGGGGGCTCGGACAGGTGTGTGATAAGGGATAGGAGTAGGGGATAGTTACTGGTGGGATCGGAAAACACACACGTCTACTCCCCTTCGAAGTTGGGACTGTACTGACTCGCTCCGTCGCTTATACCGTTTTTTTTTTAATCATCTAAGGGCAAAAGGGCGCGCGCAACCCCCACACTCCTCTTGTTTTCCCTCCTCTTCTCCTCTACTTATCTCCTCCTCATTTAGCTTCTCATCCTCTCCTACCACCCCTCCTTCTCGCCCTCTCTTCCCCCACTAGTCGCTACGCCATTAACCGCGAGAGGACACGAGCGGGAGTGTAACAAACGCTGTGTGACTTCTTATTTATTATCTACCTGTTGACATTTGAGGGGGGGGGGGGGGGGGGCACATTTGGGGGGCCCAGGCTCGGATACAGCAGACTCGACCAGTGGGCTGACACTGCAAAAATTGTCCTCCTGACCCAGTGACACGAGTTTACACCCAGTTTACACGAGCGATTTACTTGGTGACTTTGACCCGTTCAGTATACTGTGACGCATTATTTTATATTACTCTATCTATTATTGGACGATAAGGAAGGGTTTGGGAATGCTAAGTGGTGGAATTTAGATAGCTTTCGCCCCTTTGATTCCTATAGGTCCTTCCTAAACTAAGTAAAATTATTTAATGTGAACCAGAATAGAAAGGCGTCGTCATACTGAAGGCGTTAATTTTGACACCATTATATTTTCGAATTAATATGGGGTAGTAAACGCAGTATTATGCGACTTCTACAGTATATTGTGGTTTTCATTAGACGATTTTATTTAGCTTAAGAAGGATCTGTGAAAGTAAGTCATAAATTAATTGGCATTGACTCTTAGATTCCAAGAGAGGATCCTAACCTGCAATCGATCGTCTATTAACCCTTTGAAGATTATGACGCATGTTGACAGTTTACTCTGGCTACCATTATACGATTGTATACAGCTTAGGAAGGATTTGTGGGAATTATAAGGGTAAAGACTAACTCAATTAACCCCGTGACATCCATATGCCCTTTTTAATCTAAATAAAATCGTCTAATAATAGCCAGAAAACGGAAGAGAAACGCGCAATAGTACCTTGAAGGGTTAACAACCAAAATATACGGAAGAAATGCGTCTTCAAATACTAAGTGGATTAAATATTCATAACACTAAATATAATGCATGCAGTATAATTTGTATATCTCAACAACTGTAATTCTCCTTAACATTGTAAATATATCTACAATTCCAAATGTCCTTAGGAATTTTGTATATGACAATACATTTAAATATCTCAATAACTTTAAATTTTCCAATAACTTTAAATATCTCAATCGCTTTATATATCTCAATAACTTTAAATATCCCAAAAACTTACTTTAAAGATCCCAATAACTTAAAATATCCCAATAACTATAAATATCCTTTGTTCTTAACATACTCTCAATTTTTCTAACTCGTTCAATATCAATAGCAATTTCAAAATGCCCGTTACTTTAAATATCCCTACCAATTTGAATATCCTTAAATCATTAAATAACATACTAGAAGGTTTCCTATTGTTTAGGAAGATTTAACGATATTCAGAGGTTTATTGAGATCGTAGTTACCCCTCCGAGTCCTAGAGGTAGATTTCAAGCCAAAGAAAATCGTCTAAGGCAGCTGGTTTAGTAGCGTTTGAGAGAGAGTTACATAGATATACAGACTACATAAAGGGTAGCAGAACTAGACGATAAGTACAGTACGTCATTGTGCTGAAAGTATTAACCCCTTCTGTACCGACGACCTCTTTTATATTTATTCTAGCTCTATTTAAACGATTTTGTGTAGTTTAAGAAGGATATGTGGTGGGAAAAACGGTTAATTAAGATAGTTCTAAGTCTATTAATTGGTGGAGGCCCTTCTTAAACTGAATAAAAATCGTCCCATAGTTGCCAGAATACAATCAAAGGACGTCGCCGGTACTGAAGGGGTTAAAAGTGTATTCCCCTGAAACTCGAATGACAGAAAACAAATGAGCGTGAATGAGAGTCTTGATTGGCTAGCAGGCTCGTGACGTAGGTTGTGACCGCCAAAATTTGAGAACAACAACAAAGCCACTCGGCAATCAGTTCTCCACTGAAGTGCCTCTCTTTGCCTTGTAATTTTATAACAATGGTCCATTGTGCAGCAGCGGGATGTAATGCCACTTATGGGGAACAGGTGAGCATGCATAGGTTCCCCAAAGATAAGAAAACAAGAAAACTTTGGACGAAAATGATAAATCGCGGTGGTTACGACCCAGACCAAGTTAAGGATCCCAGACTGTGTGATAAGCACTTTGAAAAACAGTTTTATTCGAAATGTTGATATGTGTAGACAAGTGGGGATGAACATTTATTTGAAGCCTGGATCTATACCAACAATCTTCAAGCGTCTTTCTGATGTGGAAGTGAGTTATGCCAAGCCACGAATGTCCTTGGCTTCTGTAAAACGCCAAAACTTGGAGGTAGGCCTATACCCGATTCACAAAAATTGTATTTGGTGTTGGAGTGAAATTAATAATAGATTAGGCCCTAACATTTCAATTATGTCATTATTGGGGGTTAAGGTGATATTTTGAACCTAGGACTGCTTGCTGTCACTATCCATTCCTAGGATATAGGCCTAGCCTAGGGCTAAGGATTTAGCCTAGGCCTATAATGCCAGCAGGGGCCAAATAACCGCTGGCCGTTAGGCCTAGCCGTAGGAAAATTATAGGTAGCCTATAGGCTAATCCTGTGTAGCGGGCGGAACTGTACTTAGGCTATATCTCAATAATTTGGTAATGTTATATTTTTATATTTTACATTCATAAATAGTCGACTAATATACAGTATACTAGGTTAGGTTAGGTTAGGTTTTGGTTAGGCTAGGTTAAAGATATTGTTCAATGTTTCTTAGTAGCCTAAATAGGCATCTGAGAAACAGTTCCGCCCGCTACACAGGATCTTACCAAATTATATTTTTGCCAAATTGCTCCTTAGGCTACTGACAAAATAGATGAGAATTTCAATAAGTTCTGCGGCTGGGGGTGGGGGGGGGGGGGGTCTGCCCCTTCATTGTACTAAAAAATCCTAGGCTAGGCCTAGGCCTATAAGTTATCCTACGGCAAACAATATTTGCCAATTAGCCTAGAGCTTACCGGTAGGCTATGCGTATTTGATACGGTAAGAAATTGTGTTAGTGGGCGTATCGCCCGTTTTGTTCACATAGGCCTATTCGCACGCTTGCAGTTGCATTTGCATCTGATTTTACTGCTGTTATTTGACCTTGATGGTATTATATATGGTGATGTCATGATGACAATAAGTCATGGGGGGTGAGGGGCTGAGGGCCCTCACCCTCGGCCTCAACCCATTATTGTTTCTCATGGCCAAATAGCCTACATCATTGTATTATAACTTATAAGGGAGATAGCCTATAGGCTATAGGCTACCTGGTACTGCATACAAAAACAAAGGGAGGCCTATTCTCCCTATGTAGGCTACCGTTGTACGGCACTGCCACCACACACAGCCAAAGTCAGAATAGTAATGGCCTGGCTATAGAGCTGGAGTCACAGGCATAAGGCTCTTCCAGAAGAACATCTGTTGAGTATTGGCCGGTAACTAAACAATTTACCCAACACCTGGCCGTGGGATTCTATAATGGGTTGGGAAACTTGGGGCCCTTGGGGGGTGTTTTGCCCCCATGAATTATTGTCATCATCATATATATTACCAGCACTGCCAGCAGGAGCAAATAACGGTAAACTTGAGTTTTAGCACCAACAGCGATTAGGCCTATAGTAAGTATTTTTGGTTGTGTGTGTTTTTGTCCTTCATATATAGGCTAGGCTAGTGTTCTTGTAGGAATGTAGGCTAAGCCTATTAGGCCTATACAGATTTGGAGCAGAAATGAGTACCGGTATTTACCCATTTTCCAAATACCGTATCTAAAACCTCAGCCCCCACTAGTGGGAAGGGCTAGATGGAGATCAAGGAAAATGTGGGATACAATAAAAGCCCCTAAATAATGTGTGGTGTAATTCGATTTATGTTGGGTAGATTTGATTTATGTTGGGTAGGTTAGTTAGTTTTAGGCACATTCGGCGAACGAACGACAGTAGCGACAGAAACACGCGTGTGACGATTTGGGGTGCAGAGGTCGTAGGGAGCTCCCGTTGTATTTACCGAGTGTAGTGTTGCTGTGGTAGGTGAATAGATTCAGGTTCAAAGTAAAAAGGTTCAACATTCCGAGGAGGAGGTACATCAGGAACACATGCTTCGTCGCCAGAACTCGAGGAATCGGTATTATCCATTACGAGAGTAGCCTAAAACACAGTGTTATTGTTTGAGCCAGGTACCAAGCTACGTCATCACAGTGCGCGCCAATCAGAGTAGGCCTACCGGAAAATAGTTGTCGGTGTGCTTTCGGCCGATTTAATTGTCCAACATTGTTATAGAATATAATTGAACTAAAAGTCCTTACTATATTTGTAGAGTACTATACTCATACATCGTTTGGTTCATAGGCTTAACTCATTTTTTATTCTTGCCTCCGTAATTCACCTTTAATTAATTAGCACTTATAATTTACCTCAGCATCTCACATATCCTTGACAATACAAATGTTCTCTCTCTCTTTCTCTCTCTCCACCCAAAAAAAAATCCAGTTTGTTTATATATATTTTGTTCATAATACATTTCCAATATTCTTTAACCTTTACAGCAAGATGACGTATATTTGTATATATTTTTGTTATTATTAGAAGATTGTATTCAGCTTATAATCTATCTCTTAGAACTCAAAGGGGTAAATACAATCTCAATATATCCTCTGAATAACATAGGACCTTCATAAGCTGCATTAAGGGGGGTGACCCGCTTTTTTTTATTTCTGTCCTTTTCTCTTTCTCTGGCTTGTATCCATTCGGCCCCATTCAGTCAAGTATTTTAAGACGTTTATCCCCATCTAGGTGTCGATTTCTTCCTGGCGAGCGATAGCGAGCCAGCATTATATGAAGAAATCCGGCTTCGCTGGAGAAATTTTTCTATCGAAAAATTTACAAATTTAGCCTGCTGTCAAACAAAAATAAAAAATATGCTGGCTCGCTACCGCTCACCAGTAAAAAATTGACACTGGATGGGGATAAACGTCTTAAAACAGTAGGCTGAATGGGGCCAAATGGATACAAGCCAGAGAAAGATAGAAAAGGACAGAAATAACAAAAAGCAGGTCACCCCCCTTAACCGGTTGAACGTTATCCAGAATATACAGCACACAATGCGTCATCATGCTGAAGGGGTTGATTATCCCGGCATATTATAATTGTCCTTAAGGGGAGGTTTGTTTGTTTGTTTGTTTGTTTGTTTTATGAACCCGCTTCTCCTTCATTTCTAGCCCCATTAGTTTTGAAATTTTAAGACGTTCGCTCCATTAGTTTGTCGATTGTAAGACCTTTTGTGCTATTTAGGTGTCGAGTTGTTCCTGGCGAACGATAGGGCAAGCGATAGCGAGCCTGTAATGTAGGCCAGGACATTTTTCTACCGATAAATGTACAGATTTATCTCAATGGTGGTATTTTTTTTTAAGCTTGATGGGAGTTTTGGGAGGAAACTAAAGGAAATAATAAAGACATCAATAAATTAACAAATAATTATACAAACCTCTCCTTAAGGGGAGGTTTTTAGTTTGTTTCCTACTCCTCCAGCAATCTAAAAATTTCACCCCCTTGACCATAAAAGGGTTCCCGGACATCTCAACCAGTAGACCATTTCAACCAGTAGCTCTCAACCAAGACCAACCAAACCAGTGCCAAACTATAGTACTAACCTAACCAAACCTAAACGTATTGGTTGATTTGGTACTGGTTGAGAGCTACTGGTTGAAATGGTCTACTGGTTGAGTTGACCGGTCACCTACTGTCAGCCTACTGTTTTAAGACGTTTGCCCCCATCCAGGTGTCAATATTTTCCTGGCGAGCGGTAGCGAGCCAGCATATATATATTTTTGTTTTGACAGAAAGCTACTTTTGTAAATTTTTCGATAGAAAAATTTGTCCGGTGAAGCCGGATTTCTCCATACAATGCTGGCTCGCTATCGCTCGCCAGGAAGAAATCGACACCTGGATGGGGATAAACGTCTTAAAACAGTTGGCTGAATGGGGCCGAATGGATACACGCCAGAGAGGACGGTCAAGGTAAAATAATCGACCTTTATATTACACAGTTACCCATATACATTGTTTGTCAGTGTACTATTGGTCCTGACTGTACTGTACGGCTTGCTAGACGGGGTGGGCCTTCTCCCCGCCCTCCAAATGACGATACAAGCCGCGGATGCTGGAAAGAAATTATAATATATGAAATAATTATAATATATGAAATAATTATAATATATGAAATAATTATAATATATGAAATAATTATAATATATGAAATAATTATAATATATGAAATAGGGTAATTATAATATATGAAATAATTATAATATATGATATAATTATAATATATGAGGAAGTAAATAATTATAATATATGAGGAAGTAAATAATTATAATATATGAGGAAGTAAATAATTATAATATAATTAGGAAATAATTATAAATATAGGAAATAATTATAAATATAGGAAATAATTATAAATATAGGAAATAATTATAAATATAGGAAATAATTATAAATATAGGAAATAATTATAAATATAGGAAATAGGGTATAATTATAATATAATATATGAAATAATTAATATATAATCAATATACTATATGAATAATTATACTATATGAATAATTATACTATATGAATAATTATACTATATGAATAATTATACTATATGAATAATTATACTATATGAAATAATTATAATATATGAAATAATTATAATATATGAAATAATTATAATATATGAAATAATTATAATATATGAAATAATTATAATATATGAAATAAGATAACCATTTAACTTCAGGTCAAATATATAATCTCTCAACCATTTCCAGCAACTCAAATACTACTTCAGAAAGATGACGTGTGTGTTTTTACCTCTCATCTTGCATAATATTGGATGATTTTAATCAAATTAGGGAGGTACTCCAGGAATGAAGAGTATAAGATTGAGGGATTTTTGTCTTGACTCCTTTCTCCCTCATGTTTAGCCCCCATTGTTTTCCTAATGTTAAGACGTTCGCCCCATTATTTTGACGATTTTAAGAACTTTCAGCCCATTTCTGTCAATTTTAAGACCTTTCGTGCCATTTAGGTGTCGATTTTATCCTGGCGAGCGATAGCGAGCCTGTAATTTAAGAGGAACCGGCTCTCAGCCGGGACATTTGTCTACCGAAAAATGTACAAATTTATCTTGAAAGGGGCTCAAGGGGGTGTAATCTTAAGCTTGAAGGATATCTAGGGACCAAACTAAAAACCTCCCCTTAATAAATCAAATTAGGGGGGTACTCCAGTAATAAAGAGTACAAGATTATCACAATTAGCCTCTGGATGCCATGTATCATAAATCAGAGAGATCAAAGCAACATGTAATCGTCTATTGATTATCAATATTAAAAGGAAAATAAATGCTTTTGTTTGGCTGTCTATCTTTGTCTATGGCTGTTTATGTCTGCAGTTTAAGGGAGGTCACCGTTTTTTTTTGTTATCTCTCTCTCCTTTTCTCTCTTTCCCTGGCTTGTATCCATTCGGCCCCATTCAGCCAACTGTTTTAAGACGTTTATCCCCATCCAGGTATCGATTTCTTCCTGGCGAGCGATAGCGAGCCAGCATTGTTTGGAGAAATCCGACTTCGCCGGAGACATTTTTCTATCGAAAAATGTACAAATTTAGCTTGCTGTCAAAACAAAAATATATATATGTTGGCTCGCTACCGCTCACCAGGAAAATATTGACACCTGGATGGGGGTAAACGTCTTAAAACAGTAGGCTGAATGGGGCCGAATGGATACAAACCAAAGAGAGAGGGAGAGAAAGAGAAAAAAAAAGCGAGGTGGGCTCCCTTAACTCATCTAACGCACCTTTAGCATACATTACGTTGTCCTCTTGTTGTATCCCCCCCGTTGAAGATTCCCCTCCCCCCACCGTGTTAGTGAGAGAGAGTGAGTGTGTGAGTGATTGACATGTGTGACACCTGCTGATCAAACACTACACTACCTACTACCGAGGGGACACACGGGTATTTTTACTTGGGAGGGAGAGAGGGGAGAGGAAAGGAGGGAGAGAGAGAGATAGGGAGGGATGGAGGAGAGATAGGGAGGGATGGAAGGGGGGGCGGGGGAGAGAGAGAGAGATAGGGGGGTGGGGGTAACTTTCAAATACACCTCGACAACCGCTCTGCACTTGGGACTACTGACTTGGGCTAGGTCAGTAGCAAGGGGAGAACAGGTCATTCTGGTCACTTGTCACTCCAGCTCAGGGCCTCTGCGACACATTTATAGCGGGGTTCTGGTAGCGCCAACTTTCAGTTAGGTAGCCTAGGTTGGCTAGGAATGTTAACCCCCCCCCCCCCCCCCCAGACATATTTACTTATGAAAGTTAGGGGTTGCCTGAGCGCCTGGTATTTCCCCCACAACACTCTTTCTCACACTGAGAAGTCGGAGGAATTTGGGGTTGCCACCAACCGACAGATTATGATTTAACTTACCTAACTTACTGAGCTCAATATGACGCAAATCGCCGCGTCATAAACTTATTATTGAGCTATTTCACTAAGTTCATATGACGCGATCGCGTCATATGATACTTTTGGGCGAAACCGCCATATGACGCGACCGCGTCATATATGATGGAGGAGGCTAAGATAGTGGCCACATTGATGGATGACTAGTGGTTGGTGAGACCAGTGAGTGGGACCTTGGTAGGGAGAGTAACTGCACCTCGTATCAATAGATAGTTCAGTCTGTTTATGCTTTATGTGTGTAGGATTGGGTATAATTATGTGCCTGACGGACGATTATCTAGTCCAACTGGCGCCCGAACCCTACTCCCTTTGACCGTGTTATCATACACATTCACAAGCATTCTCCATTCATTCCTATTAATTTCCACTTCTCTTGCCTGTTCTACAGTCACCCCTCTACCTTCCAACGCTTTTATTACACCATCTCTCCATCTCCACCGAGGTCTTCCTCTCCCTCTACCTCCCATTGTATCTGACTCATATACTCTCTATGTAAGCCTTTCATCACCTATTCGTGCAACATGTCCATACCAGCACAGCACCCTTCTGTCCACTCTGGCCGACAAGGGTTCCTGCTGCCCCACTCTCCTACGTACCTCATTATTCCTCAATCTGTCTATATGTGTCATTCTACAATGCTCCTCAAGCAGTTCATCTCCATCACATCCAACCTTCTTCTCTCTTGTGCCTTCAGAGCCCATGTCTCAGCCCCATACATAACTGTTGGTACAACTATCGCCTTCCACATGCTTCCCATTGCTTCGAAAACTTTCCTTCCTTCACATGCTCTCTGTTTTACCTCCATTACCACATCTGCATCCCTGTTTATCATTCCTCCCAGATATTTAAAACACTCCACTTGTTCCAGTATTTCCCCATCCAGCCGTACATTTAAATTTATCCTACGAGCACCTCTATTACACACATCACTTTAGTTTTATTGACATTCACCCTCAGCTTCCTCCTCCCACGTACCACACCAAACTCTTTGACTACTCGCTGCAGTTTCTCCTCAGAATCCGCCACCAACGCTGTGTCATCAGCAAACAGCAACTGATTCAACTCCAAATCTCCACCATTCTTTCCTACCTATTACCCTCTTATAACCTCAAAGCTATTTGAGTAATTAAGCTGATATTTCTACCATTTGGGGAGAGCCAAAATCAAACGGTAAACATGTGTGGAAAATTACAGCTCATTTACTCCAGCCCTTTCGAGTGACAAGAGGTTAAAGGTCGAGATTTTGGCCTAATTATAATACATAGACTATACAATGGCCAGCCGTATATTAGGGGGGAGCTACTTACTTTTACTGGACCCCCTTTTCCCTCATATTTAGCACCCATTAGTTTTGATATTTTACGACGTTTGCCCCATTGGATGGTCGATTTTAAGACCTTTTGCCCCATTTCTTTGTCAATGTTATGATCGTTCGTGCCATTTAGGTGTCGATTTTTATCCTGGCGAGCGATAGCGAGCCTGTGGCCGGGACATTTATCTACCGAGTAATGTAAAAAATAATCTTAAAGGGAGATAAAAATAACACCTGCCCCCTTCAATCAATAACACCTGCCCCCTTCAATCAATAACACCTGCCCCCTTCAATCAATAACACCTGCCCCCTTCAATCAATAACACCTGCCCCCTTCAATCAATAACACCTGCCCCCTTCAATCAATAACACCTGCCCCCTTCAATCAATAACACCTGCCCCCTTCAATCAATAACACCTGCCCCCTTCAATCAAGAACACCTGCCCCCTTCAATCAATAACACCTGCCCCCTTCAATCAATAACACCTGCCCCCTTCAATCAATAACACCTGCCCCCTTCAATAAATAACACCTGCCCCCTTCAATCAATAACACCTGCCCCCTTCAATCAAGAACACCTGCCCCCTTCAATCAATAACACCTGCCCGCTTCAATAAATAACACCTGCCCCTTCAATCAATAACACCTGCCCCCTTCAATCAATAACACCTGCCCCCTTCAATCAAGAACACCTGCCCCCTTCAATCAATAACACCTGCCCCCTTCAATCAATAACACCTGCCCCCTTCAATCAAGAACACCTGCCCCCTTCATCAATAACACCTGCCCCCTTCAATCAATAACACCTTCCCCCTTCAATCAATAACACCTGCCCCCTTCAATCAATAACACCTACCCCCTTCAATCAATAACACCTGCCCCCTTCAATAAATAACACCTGTCCCCTTCAATCAATAACACCTGCCCCCTTCAATCAATAACACCTGCCCCCTTCAATCAATAACACCTGCCCCCTTCAATCAATAACACCTGCCCCCTTCAATCAATAACACCTGCCCCCTTCAATCAATAACACCTGCCCCTTCAACCAATAACACCTGCCCCCTTCAATCAATAACACCTGCCCCCTTCAATCAATAACACCTGCCCCCTTCAATCAAGAACACCTCCCCTTCAAGAACACCTCCCCCCTTCAATAATAACACCTGCCCCCTTCAATCAATAACACCTGCCCCCTTCAATCAATAACACCTGCCCCCTTCAATCAATAACACCTGCCCCCTTCAATCAATAACACCTGCCCCCTTCAATCAATAACACCTGCCTCCTTCAATAAATAACACCTGCCCCCTTCAATAAATAACACCTGCCTCCTTCAATCAATAACACCTGCCCCCTTCAATCAATAACACCTGCCCCCTTCAATCAAGAGGCACAAAGAGGGTGTATCAAATCATTAGGTGGAGTGATCATGATTGACCCTTACATAACCTTATTAATATTAAACAGGTATAATTATTACTGCCGCTATGCCTAGTGGAGGGGGCATGGTTGGCTTTTTTCTGGACCCCCTTCTCCCTTATGCTGCGCGCCATTAGTTTTGATATTTTGAGACGTTTGTTCCATAAATTTGGCGGTTTTGAGAACTTTCGTCCCATTTCTTTGTCAGTATAAAGACCTTTTGTGCCATTTAGGTGTCATTTTTTTCCTGGTGAGCGACAGCGAGCCAGCATATTTTTTATTTGTGTTTGACAGCAGGCTAAATTTGTACATTTTTCGATAGAAACATTTCTCCGGCGAAGCCGGATTTCTTCATATAATGCTGGCTCGCTATCGCTCGCCAGGAAGAAATCGACACCTAGATGGGGATAAACGTCTTAAAATAGTTGGCTGAATGGGGCCGAATGGATACAAGCCAGAGAAAGAGAGAAAAGGACAGAAATAATAAAAAGCAGGTCACCCCCCTTAAGAGCTATGTGGGTTCCTAATTTGCATACACGGGTGTTCCTAAATGGTATTAAGCCGGGTGTCACACGAGCCCTTTTTCGAGCAATATTTACGAGCAATTGTGGTTTGGAAGCTTCAAATATTACACTTTATCAAAATTCAGCCGCCTAACATAATCTACCTTCAGTCTAATTGCCGATACCAGTGCAAAAAAGTCCCGATAAAATACGAGAACAAAATTGCTCTTGGAAAATTGACGGAAAAAGCGCTCGTGTGACAGCGGCTTTAGGGTTGGAGAACAGGTAGTAGTAGTCCTCATTTACATACATAGTAACTGCTACATATTGACAGGTGGAGAAATGGGCGAGCTCACATGCGAGAATCAGGTCGAGAGGGTTTGGGGTATTACATTACTGTGAACTTTGTCTTAAAATAATTGACCCTCTCAAGCTCCAATACGCGTTTCTGTTCTGTTTTCTGGCTACTATTAGACGATTTTATTCAGATTAGTAACGGTATACGGAAGTCAGAGGGTTTATTGTTCTTAGTATTCACCCTGTTAATACCCACAGATCCTTCCTAAGCTGCATAAAATCGTCTGATAGCCAAAATAAACTGCTAAAACGCGTCAGAGCTTCAAGGGGTTAATAACAAAAGTTAAAAGTTTGATTACCTTCGTGTATTTAATTGATCGCAATAAAGGGGGGATGGATATATTTATTTCTTCATTTATCAGGTTTTGTATTTCCTCATTTATCAGGTTTTGGCATTTCTTCATTTATCAGGTTTTGTATTTCCTCATTTATCAGGGTTTGTATTTTCTCATTTATCAGGTTTTGTATGTCTTCATTTATCAGGTTTTGTATTTCCTCATTTATCAGGTTTTGTATTTCCTCATTTATCAGGTTTTGTATTTCTTCATTTATCAGGTTTTGTATTTCCTCATTTATCAGGTTTTGTATTCTTCATTATCAGGTTTTGTATTTTTATCAGGTTGTATTTCTTCATTTATCAGGTTTTGTATTTCCTCATTTATCAGGGTTTGTATTTTCTCATTTATCAGGGTTTGGCATTTCTTCATTTATCAGGTTTTGTATTTCCTCATTTATCAGGTTTTGTATTTCTTCATTTATCAGGTTTTGTATTTCCTCATTTATCAGGTTTTGTATTTCTTCATTTATCAGGTTTTGTATTTCTTCATTTATCAGGTTTTGTATTTCTTCATTTATCAGGTTTTGTATGTCTTCATTTATCAGGTTTGTATTGATATATTGTTTTAGTTTCCTCCCTAGACCTCCATCAAGCTTTAAGGGGAGATTTCCACCTGGAGGATTTTTTCTTGACCCCTTTCTCCCTCATGGTTAGCCCCATTGCTTTTGAGATTTTAAGACGCTTGCCCCATCAGTTTGGCGATTTTAAGAACCCTCGCCCCATTTCTCTCAATTTTAAGACTATTCGCGCTATTTAGGTGTCGATTTTTTCCCGGCGAGCGATAGCGAGCCTGTAATTTAAGGGGAACCGGCCTTCGGCCTGGAAATTTTTCTACCGAAAAATTTACAAATTTATCTTGAAAGGGGGTCTAGGGGGAGTAATTTTAAGCTTGATGGAAGTCTAGGGCATCAACTAAAAACCTCCCCTTAAAAAATACCCCTCGAGTGCCACTATATTTCAAGCTCGCTATCGTTCGCCAGGAAAAATATCGATAACTAAATTGTACGAAAGGTCTTTATATTGTAGCTTTTTAACCCTCTCACATACTTATGATGAAGAGGTTGCCAGATTAGCAATAATAAATAGAGTTCTCTCACACTTATAATTACCGCTCCAAAATTAGTGTTCTGCCCACAGCTAACTCAAAGACAACTGCAGAGGTTGAAGTAACTAAACTAAAGGTTTCTAAATACGCCTGATGGTAACAAAGGCTTTAAAGTATCCCTAATAGGCTCAAAATTTCGTCAAGAACGTGAGAGGGTTAATAGGCAGACGTCCTTCCACAGCTGAATAAAATCGTCTAATAGTTGCCAGAATACAAGGAAATCGAAAATACCGGTACTGACTGGGTTAATCGACAACACCGGTACTGACTGGGTTAATCGACAACACCGGTACTGACTGGGTTAATCGACAACACCGGTACTGACGGGGTTAATCGACAACACCGGTACTGACTGGGTTAATCGACAACACCAGTACTGACTGGGTTAATCGGCCTTTTGCTGATTCCATATTGTATAAGTGTTTGTTTATCTTTGAAACATTGACTTACAGGTATAAGTGTTTGTTTATCTTTGAAACATTGACTTACAGGTATAAGTGTTTGTTTATCTTTGAGACATTGACTTACAGGTATAAGTGTTTGTTTAACTTTGAGACATTGACTTACAGGTATAAGTGTTTGTTTATCTTTGAGACATTGACTTACAGGTATAAGTGTTTGTTTAACTTTGAGACATTGACTTACAGGTATAAGTGTTTGTTTATCTTTGAGACATTGACTTACAGGTATAAGTGTTTGTTTAACTTTGAGACATTGACTTACAGGTATAAGTGTTTGTTTATCTTTGAGACATTGACTTACAGGTATAAGTGTTTGTTTATCTTTGAGACATTGACTTACAGGTATAAGTGTTTGTTTATCTTTGAGACATTGACTTACAGGTATAAGTGTTTGTTTATCTTTGAGACATTGACTTACAGGTATAAGTGTTTGTTTAACTTTGAGACATTGACTTACAGGTATAAGTGTTTATTTATCTTTGAGACATTGACTTACAGGTATAAGTGTTTGTTTATGTGTGCTGAGCTATTATTGACTTACAGGTATAAGTGTTTGTTTATGTGTGCTGAGCTATTATTGACTTACAGGTATAAGTGTTTGTTTGTGTGCTGAGCTATTATTGACTTACAGGTATAAGTGTTTGTTTATGTGTGCTGAGCTATTATTGACTTACAGGTATAAGTGTTTGTTTATGTGTACTGAGCTATTATTGACTTACAGGTATAAGTGTTTGTTGATGTGTGCTGAGCTATTATTGACTTACAGGTATAAGTGTTTGTTTATGTGTGCTGAGCTATTATTGACTTACAGGTATAGGTGTTTGTTTATGTGTACTGAGCTATTATTGACTTACAGGTATAAGTGTTTGTTTATGTGTACTGAGCTATTATTGACTTACAGGTATAAGTGTTTGTTTATGTGTGCTGAGCTATTATTGACTTACAGGTATAAGTGTTTGTTTATGTGTGCTGAGCTATTATTGACTTACAGGTATAAGTGTTTGTTGATGTGTGCTGAGCTATTATTGACTTACAGGTATAAGTGTTTGTTTATGTCTGCTGAGCTATTATTGACTTACAGGTATGTGTTTGTTTATGTTTGCTGAGCTATTATTGACTTACAGGTATAAGTGTTTGTTTATGTGTGCTGAGCTATTATTGACTTACAGGTATAAGTGTTTGTTTATGTGTACTGAGCTATTATTGACTTACAGGTATAAGTGTTTGTTTATGTGTACTGAGCTATTATTGACTTACTGGTACAGTATAGGTGTTTGTTTATGTGTGCTGAGCTATTGACTTACCAGCATCTGAGTACAGCCCTGAGTATCGTAGGCCCGAAGCGGTAGACCATCACAGTCACCCCCACCACCACTAGTATCCTTAGCTCCAGGTAGGACAACACTCGGGCCCGCATGTCTGGTGGGGGGTAGATAGGTGAGGTTAGTGGTGGCAGTGATGGGATATAGGATGGTGTTAACCCTTTCACGCACATATGACGCAGAGGTTGCCAGATTAGCAATAAGAAATAGAGTTCTCTCTCTAATAATTACCTCTCCAAAATTAGTTTTCTGCCCACAGCTAACTCAAAGACAACTGCAGAGGTTGAAGTAACTAAACTAAAGGTTTCTAAATACCCCTGATGATAACAAAGGCTTTAAAGTATCCCCAATAGGCTCAAAATCGCGTCATATGTCGGAGAGGGTTAAGGGGGGTCACCGGCTTGTTTTATCTTTCTTTCCTTTTCTCTCTTTCTTTGGCTTGTATCCATTCGGCCCCATTCAGCTAACTGTTTTAAGACGTTTATCCCCATCCAGGTGTCGACTTCTTCCTGGCGAGCGATAGCGAGCCAGCATTGTATGGAGAAATCCGGCTTCGCCGGAGAAATTTTTCTATCGAAAAATATACAAATTTAGCTTGCTGTCAAAACAAAAAAATATATATACGCTGGCTCACTACCGCTCGCCAGGAAAATATTGACACCTGGATGGGGGTAAACGTCTTAAAACAGTAGGCTGAATGGGGCCGAATAAATACAAGCCAAAGAGAGAGGGAGAGAAAGAGAAAAAAAAAGCGAGGTGGGCTCCCTTAATGGCAGTGGTGGAATGAGTGGTGGTAGAGGCAGTGGTGAGACATACGGTGGTAGTGATCTGGTTATTATTAGTGATAGCAGTTGTAAATTATCTAGAGGTGAGGTTATGGGTGGTAATAGTGGTGGAAGAAGTAGTAGTACAGGGATGACTAGCTGTGGCAGGCTTGAGATATGTGTTGACAATGGTGGTAGAGACAAGATTAGTGGGAATGGGGGTGGCACTTGTGGGGTTAATTATCGCAGTGGTGAGATACTATAGTCTATTCGCTGTAAGTAGGCGAGAAATCATGATCTCTAACCTCTGTAACTCACAAACGACTAGAGTAATCGAACTAATATTTCTACCATTTGGGAAGAGTCAGTCAAGGAATAGATGTGGAGAATTACAGCCAATTTGCTCCAGCCCTTTTTGAGTTACAGAGGATAAAGCTCATGACTTTTCGCCTACTTACAGCAAATAGACTATAGACACAAGGAAATATTGGTGACAACAGTGGGGATGTTGATGTTGTTGTTGTTGTAGTTCCCCAGGGTGTCTGGTCGAAGCCGCTTCAGATGCCCCGAAGGAGCCAGGGTGAAATGAGATCTGTCTCTGAGAGGGCATCGGGGGAGGGGATCATCAGCCTACGGGCTTGCACCCCCAGGCCAATGCTCCCACTGTCCGCAGCCCCCCTTGCAGTGCCATGCGATCTCACCAGCACCTAGAAGGAAACAGAGTACAGGACAAAAGACAGACAGAAACGGATACAGTTAGGTAGAGGATACAAACCTCATTTTGGATAGGACCCGCCTCAGTCGTCCTATAGCAGTGGGGTTATAAACAGTGGTGGCAGCAGTGTGATTAGTTAAGTCAATGGTGGAGTTATTGGTGTCAGTTGTGAAATTGGCCACATACGAATATCGGGCCATAAAAAAGTACGATCAGAAGCTAGTTTTTTCTATGTGTATGAATGTTAGGGTATGCGTATACATAACATGTATGTGTATGAATGTTAGGGTATGCGTATACATAACATGTATGTGTATGAATGCTAGGATATACGTATACATAACATGTTGAAAATTGGAGAAGTTTCTCTGTCTGCATTTGTAGTAAAATCAATCGTTCGCATTAGTATTATGTATTAAATTGTTCCTGTGTTAAGATACAGCCTAGCCCTCCACAGGACTTTTGTTTATGTCCCACCAGTCATAGGCTTTCAATAGCCTATATAATCGGGGGGGGGGGGGGGGGGGGGTACGCATATGTGAGTAAAACATTAACTTGAGATTCCAATGTAAAGTATTCAATGTGACTAAAACAATATCAGTCCATAACTCAGCACTCAGCCAACCTTACACCTGCCCCTAAAGTGCCTAAACCGTCTAGCGACCCGTGGACCTGAAAGCTTTATTTAGACTCCTCCAACATTCAGCCTGACCTATGACCCCCTGACCCTTCACTGACCTTCTCATTCAAAGTATTATTGAGTTTGGCCTTCCTCTCTCAGCTGTCCTCGCCACACCAGAGTTACACGCACGACATCAATTAGTCAAGGAAGTGTAAATTATTATTCTGGCCAACATACAGTATATTGGTTAAGAGGGGTCACTGGCTCTTTTTTTTTTTTTTTATCTTTCTCTCCTTTTCTCGCTTTCCCTGCCTTGTATCCATTCGACCCCATTCAGCCAACTGTTTTAAGACGTTCATCCCCATGCAGGTGTCGATTTCTTCCTGGCGAGCGATAGCGAGCCAGCATTGTATGAAGCAATCCGGCTTCGCCGGCGACATTTCTCTATCGAAAAATGTAAAAATTTAGCTTGCTGTCAAACAAAAATATATATATGCTGGCTTACTACCGTTCGCCAGGAAAATATTAACACTTGAATGGGGGTAAACGTCTTAAAACAGTAGGCTGAATGGGGCCGAATGGATACAAGCCAAAGAGAGAGGGAAAGAGAAAAAAGCGAGGTTGACAGCAAGCTAAATTTGTACATTTTTCGATAGAAAAATTTCGCCGGCAAAGCCGGATTTCTCCCTACAATGATGGCTCGCTATCGCTCGCCAGGAGAAAATCGACACCTGGATGGGGATAAACGTCTTAAAACAGTTGGCTGAATGGGGCCGAATGGATACAAGCCAGGGAAAGAGAGAAAAGGAGCGAAAGATAAAAAAAAAGCCGGTGACTCCCTCTTAACATCTATGACTGCGCAGTTAGAGAAAGACATAGCGCATGGGTTGATTCAGGGCACAGCGATCTATCTATCTATCTATCTATCTATCTATCTATCTATCTATCTATCTATATGCTCAGGCCCAATCCCCATTTTTCCTATTTTTTATTTTTTATTTTCGATTTTTTTATTATTTATTTTATGTAAAGATAAATTCCACTAACTTGACGAATAATGGATATTAACCCCTTCAGTACTATGACGTTATATATATATACTTTTTCTAATCTGGCCAACATTAGACGATTTTACTCAGCTTTGTAAAGTTCTTTAAGAATCGATGGGGGTAATATCTATCCTATTTATGGGGGGATGGTTCACTTTAAGGGGGGATGGTTCACTTTAAGGGGGGATGGTTCACTTTAAGGGGGGATGGTTCACTTTAAGGGGGGATGGTTCACTTTTTGGCCAATTTTTGCATGTATTCATTATTTTTCTAGTTTCCTCCCTAGACCTCCATCAAAAAAAAAAAAAAAAAACATCCATTAGATACCCCTTTTTGATTAATTTATACATTTTTCGGTAGAAAAATGTCCCGGCCGAAGGCCGATTCTTCCAACATTAGAGGCTCACTATCGTTCGCCAGGGAAAAATGTGACACCTAAATAGCACGAAAGGTCTAAATATTGACGAAGAAATGGGGTGAAAGGTCTTAAAATCGACTAACTAATGGGGCAAAAATCTTAACATCTGAAAACTAATGGGGCTAAGCATGAGGGAGAAAGTGGTCCAGAAAACCGGCCCATCCCCCCTTAACACTTTGACTCCCATAATCCTATCCCAAGCTGAATAATAATTGTTAATGGCATACAAAAGAATACAACACAGCGAAAGGATTGGTTGTATGAAGAGGGGCACTTTATTGGGTGTATGAGGAGGGGCACTTTATTGGGTGTATGAGGAGGAGCACTTTATTGGTTGTATGAGGAGGAGCACTTTATTGGTTGTATGAGGAGGGGCACTTTATTGGGTGTATGAGGAGGGGCACTTTATTGGGTGTATGAGGAGGGGCACTTTATTGGGTGTATGAGGAGGGGCACTTTATTGGGTGTATGAGGAGGAGCACTTTATTGGGTGTATGAGGAGGAGCACTTTATTGGGTGTATGAGGAGGAGCACTTTATTGGTTGTATGAGGAGGGGCACTTTATTGGTTGTATGAGGAGGGGCACTTTATTGGGTGTATGAGGAGGGGGACTTTATTGGGTGTATGAGGAGGGGCACTTTATTGGTTGTATGAGGAGGGGCACTTTATTGGGTGTATGAGGAGGGGCACTTTATTGGGTGTATGAGGAGGGGCACTTTATTGGGTGTATGAGGAGGAACACTTTATTGGGTGTATGAGGAGGAACACTTTATTGGGTGTATGAGGAGGGGCACTTTATTGGGTGTATGAGGAGGGGCACTTTATTGGGTGTATGAGGAGGGGCACTTTATTGGGTGTATGAGGAGGAACACTTTATTGGGTGTATGAGGAGGAACACTTTATTGGGTGTATGAGGAGGGGCACTTTATTGGGTGTATGAGGAGGGGCACTTTATTGGGTGTATGAGGAGGGGCACTTTATTGGGTGTATGAGGAGGAACACTTTATTGGGTGTATGAGGAGGAACACTTTATTGGGTGTATGAGGAGGGGCACTTTATTGGTTGTATGAGGAGGGGCACTTTATTGGTTGTATGAGGAGGGGCACTTTATTGGGTGTATGAGGAGGGGCACTTTATTGGGTGTATGAGGAGGAACACTTTATTGGGTGTATGAGGAGGAACACTTTATTGGGTGTATGAGGAGGGGCACTTTATTGGGTGTATGAGGAGGAACACTTTATTGGGTGTATGAGGAGGAACACTTTATTGGGTGTATGAGGAGGAACACTTTATTGGGTGTATGAGGAGGGGCACTTTATTGGGTGTATGAGGAGGGGCACTTTATTGGTTGTATGAGGAGGGGCACTTTATTGGTTGTATGAGGAGGGGCACTTTATTGGGTGTATGAGGAGGGGCACTTTATTGGGTGTATGAGGAGGGGCACTTTATTGGGTGTATGAGGAGGAGCACTTTATTGGTTGTATGAGGAGGGGCACTTTATTGAGTGTATGAGGAGGGGCACTTTATTGGGTGTATGAGGAGGGGCACTTTATTGGGTGTATGAGGAGGAACACTTTATTGGGTGTATGAGGAGGGGCACTTTATTGGGTGTATGAGGAGGGGCACTTTATTGGGTGTATGAGGAGGGGCACTTTATTGGTTGTATGAGGAGGAGCACTTTATTGGTTGTATGAGGAGGAGCACTTTATTGGTTGTATGAGGAGGGGCACTTTATTGGTTGTATGAGGAGGGGCACTTTATTGGTTGTATGAGGAGGAGCACTTTATTGGGTGTATGAGGAGGGGCACTTTATTGGTTGTATGAGGAGGGCACTTTATTGGTTGTATGAGGAGGGGCACTTTATTGGTTGTATGAGGAGGGGCACTTTATTGGTTGTATGAGGAGGGGCACTTTATTGGTTGTATGAGGAGGGGCACTTTATTGGTTGTATGAGGAGGACACTTTATTGGTTGTATGAGGAGGGCACTTTATTGGTTGTATGAGGAGGGCACTTTATTGGTTGTATGAGGAGGGCACTTTATTGGTTGTATGAGGAGGGGCACTTTATTGGTTGTATGAGGAGGGGCACTTTATTGGTTGTATGAGGAGGGGCACTTTATTGGTTGTATGAGGAGGGCACTTTATTGGGTGTATGAGGAGGGGCACTTTATTGTCGTAAGTTGTAATAGTTATCTGCTTAGTAAATATTGTGCATAAATTTTAAGTATTAGACTAGTATACCACTAAATTTACATTAGACGTTTTCTCAATCGTATTTATAATTTGCTGAATGTCGTATATAGATGCAGTAACAGTGTATAAGCTATATTTTATTACTTTCACCACAACACCAAACCCCCCCCCCCCCCCACCCCCCCAATGATATTAATTCAAGTATATATGATCCGCCGGGATTCGAACCCGGGTTATCACACACAGATTTTTGCCACCTTAAGGGGAGATTTCCACTTGAGGGAGTTTTGTCTGGACCCCTTTCTCTCTCATGGTTAGCCCCATTGCTTTTTAGATTTTAAGACGCTCGCCCCCTTTAGTTTGGCGATTTTAAGAACTTTCGGCCCATTTCTGTCAATTTTAAGAACTTTCGTGCCATTTAGGTGTCGATGTTTTCCTGGCGAGCGATAGCGAGCCTGTAATTTAAGAGGAACCGGCCTTCGGCCAGGACATTTTTCTACCGAAAAATGTACAAATTATCTTGAAAGGGGGTCTATGGGGTAGTAATTTTAAGCTTGATGGGGGTCTAGGGAACACAGTAAATATCTCCCCTTAACCATTACACCACCAGGACGGTATCTATAGGTGTCTGCCGGAGCTTTTTTTTGTTTTGTAGAAAGAATATACTAAATAGTGAATATATATATACATACATTTATAAATACTTGACTCTTCCTATTATAAATCAAATTGTCTATAGAAAACCAGAATTATATTGAAAAGTTCGCATCCAACTGAAAATAAAGTTGCGTCCGGTCATTTCCAATCACTTGCTCGCTCTTCTTGACTTGGATGTGAAGGTTCGTCACAGAGCGTGAGGGGGATGTGAAGCGAGAGTGCAGAGGAGAGGCCTTAAGGGGAGGATTTTAGTTTGGTCCCTAGATATCCTTCAAGCTTAAGATTGCACCCCCTTGAGCCCCTTTCAAGATAAATTTGTACATTTTTCGGTAGAAAAATTTCCCGGCTGAAAGCCGGTTCCTCTTAAATTACAGGCTCGCTACCGCTCGCCAGGATAAAATAGACACCTAAATGTCACGAAAGGTCTTAAAATTGATAGAAATGGGTTGAAAGTTCTTAAAATCCTCAAAATAATGGGGCGAACGTCTTAAAATTAGAAAACAATGGGGCTAAACATGAGGGAGAAAGGAGTCAAGAAAAAAATCCCTCAAGTGGATATCTCCCCTTAAGGGGGGTCACCGTTTTTTTTTTTATCTTTATCTCCCTTTCTCTCTTTCCCTGGCTTGTATCCATTCGGCCCCATTCAGCCAACTGTTTTAAGACGTTTATCCCCATTCAGGTGTCGATTTCTTCCTGGCGAGCGATAGCGAGCCAGCATTGTATGGAGAAATCCGGCTTCGCCGGAGAAATTTTTCTATCGAAAAATGTAAAAATTTAGCTTGCTGTCAAAACAAATATATATATATGCTGGCTCGCTACCGCTCGCCAGGAAAATATTGACACCTGGATGGGGATAATCGTCTTAAAACAGGTGAGAGAGAGAGAGAGAGAGAGAGAGAGAGAGAGAGAGAGAGAGAGAGATGAAGAGAACGAGTAGGAGTGGGTGAATGTGTGTGAGTGGGTGTAGTTGAGTGGGTGAATGTGTGTGAGTGGGTGTAGTTGAGTGGGTGTAGTTGAGTGGGTGCAGTTGAGTGGGTGTAGTTGAGTGGGTGTTGTTGAGTGGGTGTAGTTGAGTGTGCTTGGGTGAGAGTTTGAGTGCAGAGGATAGAATGGGTAAGTAGCAAATATAAGACAGACAGAAATAACGCCAAACAGACAGATAGACAGAGAGAGAGAGAGAGAGAGAGAGAGAGAGAGAGAGAGAGAAAACAAAAGCCAAACAGACAGGCAGACAGCGAGACAGGAAAGACGCCAAACAGACAGACAGAGAGAGAGAGAGAGAGAGATATATGGAAGACGCCAGAAGACAGAGAGAGAGAGAAAGAGAGAGATAGAGAGAGATGGAAGACGCCAGAAGACAGAGAGAGAGGAGAAAAAAAACGCCAAAAAGACAGACAGACAGCGAGACAGAAAACACGCCAAACAGCCAGGCAGAGAGACGGGAAAGACGGAAATACAGACTGGGAGACAGGGAATACGTCAGACAGACAGACATACAGACAGGGAAGACGCCAGACAGACAGAGAGACAGGGAAGAAGACAGAGAGACAGAGTGGACACCAAACAGGCAGACGACAGGAAAGAAGTCAAGCAGACTGACAAACCGAAACAAAAAATACGTCAAACAGACAGACAAAGAGACAGGAAAGACGCCAAACAGAGAGAGAAAGAGACAAGTAAGACGCCAAACAGAGAGAGAGAGAGAGAGAGAGAGAGAGAGAGAGAGAGAGAGAAGAAAGACGTCAAACAAAGAGAGAGAGAGAGAGAGAGAGAGAGAGAGAGAGAGGAAAGACGTCAAACAAAGAGAGAGAGAGGAAAGACGTCAAACAAAGAGAAAGAGAGCGAGAGAGAGAAGAAAGACGACAAACAAAGAGAGAGAGAGAGAGACGTCAAACAAAGAGAGAGGGAGAGAAGAAAGACGTCAGACGTCAACCAAAGAGAGAGAGAGAGAGAGAGAGAGAGAGAGAGAGAGAGAGAGAGAGAGAGAGAGAGAGAGAGAGAGAGAGAGAGAGAGACGTCAAACAAACAGACGAATGTACAGTTGCCGACACATGAACGAGGTATATGTTCAGCACCATGACGTCATTTTCATCATATTCTGGTTACCATTGGACACATTTCTTTAGCTTACAATTTACCTCTAGGACTCACAGGGGTAAATACGATCTCAAAAAACGTTCTGAATAATATTGGTGCTTCTTTAACTCATGACAAATTCAGTCAAAACAAACTCCACGGTCCTAACGGTGTCCTCCGGTCATGACAAATTCATAACAACAGGATTTAACGATTTAACACTTAAGGGGAGGCAGACCGTTTTTCTGGTACCCTTTCTCCCTCGTGTTAAGCCCCATTTGTTTTGAGATTATAAGACGTTTGGTCCATTAGTTTGGCGATTTTAACACCTTTCGCCCCATTTCGTTGTCAATTTTAAGACCTTTCGTGCCATTTAGGTGTCGATTATTTCCTGGCGAGCGATAGCGAGCCTGCAATTTTAAGAGGAACCGGCCTTCGACCGGGACAATTTTCTACCGAAAAATGTACAAATTTATCTTGAAGGGGGGTCTAGGGGGTGTTTTCTAAGCTTGATGGAGGTCTAGGGAGGAAACTAAAATAATATATGAATAAATGAATTAATAGACCAAACAAACGTCCCGCCTCCCCTTAAGTGCCGGGAAGTGCCACAGGATATTTTTGGGACTTTTGCTTTGTTTTTGTTTTTCTTTCCCTTGAGTGGCATCAGAAAGGAGGTAGATAGTCACTCCTTCTTTCCCTTGAGTGGCATCAGAAAGGAGGTAGATAGTCACTCCTTCTTTTTTTTCTTTTTTCTGTTTTCCCTCCTGTGGCATCTGAATGGATTATATACTCAACTACACAGCTTAAGGGGCGGGTGGTGACCTGCTTTTTGTTATTTCTCTCCTTTTCTCTCTTTCTCTGGCTTGTATCCATTCGGCTCCATTCAGCCTACTGTTTTTCAGACGTTTATCCCCATCCAGGTGTCAATTTTTTACTGGTGAGCGGTAGCGAACCAGCATATTTTTTATTTTTGTTTGACAGCAGGCTAAATTTGTACATTTTTCGATAGAAAAATTTCTCCGGCGAAGCCGGATTTCTTCATATAATGCTGGCTCGCTATCGCTCGCCAGGAAGAAATCGACACCTAGATGGAGATAAACGTCTGAACATAGTTGGCTGAAGGGGGCCGAATGGATACAAGCCAGAGAAAGAGAGAAAAGTACAGAAATAACAAAAAGCAGGTCACCCCCCCTTAAGCCAGTCACACGAGCTTTTTTCGAGCAATTTTTACGGGCAATTATGGTCAGGAAGCTTTAAAACTTACACTTTATCCAAATTCAGCCGCATACAATAATCTGCCTTCAGTCTAGTTGCCGATACCAGTGCGAAAATGTCTCGAAATAATACGAGAACAAAATTGCTCGTGGAAAATTGACGGAAAAAGCGCTCGTGTGACGGCGGCTCTAGTGTAGATATGTTCACAGTTAAGGGGGGTGACCTGTTTTGGTTCTGTCCTTTTCTATCTTTCTCTGGCTTGTATCCATTTGGCCCCATTCAGCCTACTGTTTTAAGACGTTTATCCCCATCCTTGTGTAAATTGTTTACTGGTGAGCGGTAGCGAGCCAGCATATTTTGTATTTTTGTTTGACAGCAGGCTAAATTTGTACATTTTTCGATAGAAAAATTTCTCCGGCGAAGCCGGATTTCTTCATATAATGCTAGCTCGCTATCTCTCGCCAGGAAGAAATCGACACCTAGATGGGGATAAACGTCTTAAAACAGTTGGCTGAATGGGGCCGAATGGATACAAGCCAGAGAAAGAGAGAAAAGGACAGAAATAACAAAAAGCAGGTCACCCCCCTTCAAGGAGACACTTTCTGAAACTCTCATGATATTGACCATCACCAACCATTCATTATGCTTCAATGATTATATAGGGGTGGGACCTTCTATTTTTTTTTTTTTTATATTAAAAAAAATAAAAAATAAAAATATATATATATATATATATTATATAGAGTACCCAGACCGACCACCTGTGCTGTATGTTCTGCTTCAGAGGGAAGTTTAAGGGGAGATTTCCACTTGAGGGACTTTTTTCTCTTGACCCCTTTCTCCCTCATGTCTAGCCCCATTGCTTTTGAGATTTTAAGCCGTTTACCCCATTAGTTTGGTGATTATAAGAATTTCCGCCCCCATTATGTTAATTTTAAGACCTTTCGTGCCATATAGGTGTCGATTTTATCCTGACGAGCGATAGCGAGCCTGTAATTTAAGAGTTACCGGCCTTAGGCCGGGAAATTTTTCTACCGAAAAATGTACAAATTTATCTTGAAAGGGGGTCAAGGGGTGAAATTTTAAGATTGCTGGAGGAGTAAGTAGGAAACAACTAAAAACCTCCCCTTAAGAATCAAAGGGTTAAATATTATACCAATTATCCTTCTGAATGTGATAGTTCCTTGGTAAAGTGAAGGAACTCGTCTGGAAAAGAAGGAATATATTGCCATATGATGTGGGGAGTTTAACCCCTTCACTACGATGACGTCTTTCTCCATTAAATTCTGGTTACCTTTAGACAATTTTATTAAAGTTAGGAAGGAACTCTAGGGCATTAAACGGCCACAAACTATCTCAAACAACCAATGGATTCCCACAGCTCCTCATAAAGCTGACTTAACCCGTCTAATGCTAACCAAAATATAGTAAAGAAATGCGTCCTCGTGCTGAAGGGGTTAAACATGACCACGGGCAAAGGGTAATTTTTATTCCAGCCACTGGAATTGTCAATGAGTGATGGTAATACTCCAATCATACCATTGGCAATTCGCTCATTTTGTTCGAGGACCCGCACAGGGACGCTCTTCGGCCTCAACAGGATCAGGGGATGTGGAAGAAAGATTTGAATGGGTTTTGGAGAGTTAGCTATATTATGATACGTGAACGTATAACTAACTTAGAATCATGCACAGCAGAAGTTATGGATATTAACCTGACTTTAAAGTACAGCTAGCCCCCCCCCCCCCACACACACACAAGAAAACCTTGTTGCCTTTAATGCTTCCAAAACCCAATTTCTCCATTTTACTACCCGTCCGGAACTCCCAGAGGACTTACCCTTATATTTCTACAATACAAAAATCAATTCTTCGTCTTCTCTCAATAATCTTGGTGTCTCTTTTTCTTCTGCTCTCACTTGGAAGGACCATATTTCCAGTCTTGCTAAGGCAGCCTCCCAGAAACTGGGTGTGCTCAACCGCCTCAAGGGGTTCTTTACCCCTGCACAGCTTCTTGCTCTGTACAGGGGCACAGTGCATCCTTGTATTGAGTATTGTTCACATGTGTGGGGAGGATCTTCTCACACCACACTCCTAGACAAAGTAGAAAGGAAGGCCTTTCGTATTATTAACTCCCGTCCACTCACCAACTCTCTGCAATCTCTCTCTCTCCGCCGCAATGTTGCATCTCTCTCGCTATTCTACCCTACTATATTAATCAGTGTTCCTCAGAGCTCTCCCAGTGTATACCACCTCCTCTACATAGGGCACGTGGTACCCATCTTGCAACACAATCCAACCCCTACTCTGTGCAACTCTCCAACCCAAGAGTGAAACGTTACTCTCAGACTTCCTTCTATTCAACAGCTGAGCTCTGGAACTCTCGCAGAATCGGTCTTTCCTTCTTCCTATGACTTAAATTGCTTCAAACTTCGTGTGTCCAGGAATTTTGGCTCGAACGTCCCTTGATTTTGGCCCTGTCACTCTTTCAATTCTGGGGGAGGCACTCGCTACAGGCAGTTATGCCTTTTGCCTCCCTCACTCACATAGAAAGAAAAAAACAAAACACACACACTACAATAAAAACAGCAACAGTTTCTACACGCATGCACATATCCTCATCTATTCAAAACATTTAAAGAATAATACATAAAATTGCAACCATAAATAAATAAATAATGTACATACATAAATATATACATATATACATAAAGTACATTAACACATTGATAACAACCTTCAATAAATTATCCCTTCATCCATGTACAGTATGTGCTAAAGGAAATAGATAACTAGATAGAATATAATATACCCATCAACACTCTACTTGGCATACAGAAGTCCGGATGAGCCAGTGTACCTACCTTGGATCTCTACACAGCTCTCCCATCCCTCCCCGGCTGCGGTATTAGCTATGACACAGGCGGTGGATGGATGGAAGGCAGCGGTGGCCGAGTGGTGGCACAGGGGTCGGCATAGTGTCCCCCGCGGTAATGACTCCTGTAGTGTGTACCCTTCACGGTCACGGAATTCAACGCGGAATCTGGAAAAAATAACTACGATTACAAGAATATAGGTTCAATGGTCATCGCTCATTAGCATCCAAAAGGACGAGTGCTAATGATGTTCAAGCACTATAACCTTGAATGTCTCTAAGTGGACAAGCACCCAGGTGAAGGCCTTTGGTTAGCTATGGCTGCATCAACAGGAATAGCATCCATTGGAAGACTGCATCGGCCAATCCAAAACCCCATCCCATTTCTCAAGGAAGACAGTATCCCTACACCAGTCTATCTATATACTCTGGCACATACCCCATTTTTTTTTTTTTTTTTTTTTTATTGGGGGTGGCCAACTCGAGACAGGGCCCGAACAGGGACAACACAACACAACACAACAAAAAAGAAAACAAAAACAAAACACAAAATCACACACATCTAGGTCGTCCAGGAGAAATACCCATAGACCCAGGCCCACTTGGGGTCTCCAGCAAGATTCCCAGATCTCCCGGAGAGGCTCCGATTCCGCAGGCAGACACTCAGCGGAGCACACCACAATGCCCGCCCACCATGCATCCAGGTGTACCCTTCATTTCTACCTGCTCCCGGGGCCAGGGGCCAGGCACCTGACGGACTATTATCTAGTCCAACTGGCGCCCGACCCCCTCTCCCAAACGACCGCGTTTACACTTATCTATTTACTAGCATTATCCATTCATTCATATTTATTACCACTTCTCTTACCTGATCTATAGTCATTCCTCTATATTCCAACGCTTGTCCTACACAGTTTCTCCATCTCAATGGAGGTCTTCCTACCCCTCGATCTCCCATTGTATCTGACTTATATATACTCTTTGTAAGCCTTTCATCTTCCATTCGCTCAACATGTCCATACCAGCTCAGCACCCTTCTGTCCACTCTGGCCAACAAATGTTCCTGCTGCCCCACTCTCCTACGTATCTCTTCATTCCTCAATCTGTCTCTATGAGTTAATCCATACTTACTCCTCAAGGAGCTCATCTCCATCACATCCAGCTTTCTTCTTTCCTTTTTCTTCAGAGCCCATGTCTCAGCCCCATCATCACTGTTGGTACAATTATCCCTTGATACGTTGCACTTTTAACTTTCATTCCGAAATTTCTCACCTTCCACATACTTCACATTGCTCCAAAAACTTTCCTTCCTTCACAGACTCTGTTTTACTTCCATTTCCATATCTCCATTCCTGCTTATCATTCCTCTTATATATTTAAAACACTCCACTTGTTCCAGTATTTCCCCATCCAGCCTCACATCTGGATTCACTCTACAAGCACCTCTATTACACACCATCACTTTACGTTTATTGAGGTTCACCCTCAGCTTCCTCCTCCTACATACCACACCAAACTCTTTGACTACTCGCTGCAGTTTCTCCTCAGAATCCGCCACCAACGCTGTGTCATCAGCAAACAGCAACTGATTCAACTCCCAATCTCTGGGCGGGTGCCCAACCCCGAAAAGGGTTGAAATAGGGGAGCTATCCCCCCGCCAAAGGCGGCTTTCTAGGGCCTTTCCTAGCTGATGCGGAGAGGATTGGGTTCTAGTCATGTGGTGATGGGCTGGTCTATTAGAGTGAGAACTGAGCAATCTCTGCCATACCCATAGCTTACTCTGACTGTTCCTTTTACTTATATATTTTCTAGATCTCAAGTGACGGCGTCTCTAACGTGGATTGACCTCCCAATCTACCAAGATTGGAAGCCAAAGCGTCAAATTTTTCCCTTGCCCCTCAACTTTCTCTTCATAATTGCTGAGGGACACAGGGCCCTGGGTGGGGCTTTGGTTTCCCGGGCATTTCCGCACCCTCCTCAGCTCCCCGCCATGGAGTGGCTTCGGTCACCCAGGCTTTATTGTGGTCGGCGGGGAGGGTTCTGTGGGGGCGCTCGGTTATGGCCTTGGCCTTGCTCAGGGCCTTGGGGCTGTTCGGCCAGGCAGCTTGGGGTACAACAACAACAACAACAACAACTCCCAATCTTTATAATTCTTTCCTACTAAACCCAATCCTCTATCCATAGTTCTCATTTTCACTTCCCGAACCACACCATCCATATATACTGTACATTAAACAGCCATGGTGACATTACACAACCTTGTCGCAGACCTACTGTACATTTATCTCAAACCATTCACTCAACTCATTACTTCCTACCCTAACACACGCTCTGCTCTCTTCATAAAAACTCTTAACTGCTCTTAACAAAATTCCTCCAATTTCATAAATCCTTAGCACCTTCCACATTGCTTCCCGATCCACATGATCATACGTTTTTTTCCAAATCCATAAAAGCCCAAGTAACCAGTAAACATACCTATATTGGATCATTATGCTATATATAAAATAACCAGTTTTATATCCCATGAACTACGAGAGATCCATCACGAGCCGATTAAGTCCAATTATAAAAGAAATTATAACCGAGGATTGTTTGAAGAGTTTGTGAATCTTCTATAATTCGTAGACTTTCCTCATTGCACACGCCTTATCAAAGTCAAATGGAATAAAATTATATTATTTTTATTAATCTCACCACCACACCCCCAATGAAATTAATTAAAGTATATATGATCCACCGGGATTCGAACCCGGGTTATCACACACATATTTTTGCCACCTTAACCATTACACCACCAGGACGGTTAAAGGTTTATGCACACGCCTACGACTTATTATCCATTCTCGAATACTGGATATTAATCTAATCATGTTCATATTCCCAACCGCACTATGGTAGCCTACTGTTTAAGTGAGAGGAAAGAATATTCATGGGGCACAGATCATATAGACCGGCCTCTCGAAGAAATATCCCTAAACCTACTAATAATATTATTTTTATTAATCTCACCACCACACCCCCAATGAAATTAATTAAAGTATATATGATCCACCGGGATTCGAACCCGGGTTATCACACACATATTTTTGCCACCTTAACCATTACACCACCAGGAATAAATTAAGAATTCAAAATTAAGTTTGCAAATAATAATATAAATACATAAACAAATAGAAGGACTCATGCTTACGTTACCGAGATGTTTGTGGACATACAGTAAAGTAAGTTTAGGTCGCTCTTCTGTAAATCTAAAATGGCTTACTTAAAATGGGAAAAGAGTGGGTCCATCCATTTTGCTTAAGAAATAGTAGTAGTAGTAGTAGTAGTAGTAAAGAGGGGATGCACAGGCTGAGTGGTTTATTTAAAAAAAAAAAAAAAAAAGTAGTACTAATAGTAGTAATAGTAGTAGTAGTAGTAGTAGTAGTAGTAGTACTAGTAATAGTAGTAGTACAGCAGTAGTATTAATATATTACAATATAATAAAATAAAATAGAGCTGAATCAATAAATGGTGAGACCGTCGTGATAAGTTAATTAAGCCAGTCCGTCATTCACGCAGCTGAATGAACGACACTTTAATGACTTGATATTAAGGGGGGTCACCTGCTTTTTTATCTTTCTCTCCTTTTCTCTCTTTCCCTGGCTTGTATACATTCAGCTCCATTCAGCCAACTGTTTTAAGACGTGTATCCCCATGCAGGTGTGACGTGTCGATTTCTTCCTGGCGAGCGAAAGCGAGCCAGCATTGTATGAAGAAATCCGGCTTCGCCGGAGACATTTTTCTATCGAAAAATGTACAAATTTAGCTTGCTGTCAAAACAAAAAAATATATGCTGGCTCGCTACCGCTCGCCAGGATAATATTGACACCTGAATGGGGGTAAACGTCTTAAAACAGTAGGCTGAATGGGGCCGAATGGATACAAGCCAAAGAGAGAGGGAGAGAAAGAGAAAACAAACGAGGTGGGCTCCCTTAATTCAGTGTTATACTTCTGTAATTATTACGTGTTGCATTGTGGGCGTAGTCGGCTTGTCTGGGAAGTTTGTGTGTCTGTGGGTGGGTGCTTTGTGTGTGTGTGTGAGAGTTGGTGGGTTGTGTGTGTGTGTGTGAGAGAGAGAGAGAGAGGGTGTGTGTGTGAGAGAGAGAGTGTGTGTGTGGGTGGCGTGTGAGAGAGTTGATGGCGTGTGTGTCTGTGTGTGTGTAAGAGAGAGAGTGAGTGTGTGTATGTGTGAGAGACAGAGTTGATGGTTTTTGTGTCTGTATGAGAGAGAGTGTGTGTGTGTGTGTCTGAGTGTGAGAGAGAGAGAGTGTGTGTGTAGCTTCTGTGTTTGTGTGAAAGAGTTGATGGCTTTTGTGTCTGTGTATGAGAGAGAGAGAGAGTGTGTGTGTGTGTGTGTGTGTCTGTCTGAGTGTGAGAGAGAGAGAGAGTGAGTGTGTGTGTGTGAGAGAGACAGAGGTGATGGCTTTTGTGTCTGTGTATGAGAGACAGTGTGTGTGTGTTTGTCTGAGTGTGAGAGAGAGAGAGTGTGTGGGTAGCTTCTGTGTTTGTGTGAGAGAGTTGATGACTTTTGTGTCTGTGTATGAGAGAGAGAGTGTATGTGTGTGTGTGGCGTGTGTCTGTGTGAGAGAGTTGATGGCGTGTGTGTCTGTGTGTGTGAGAGAGAGAGAGAGTGTGTGTGTGGGTAGCTTCTGTGTGTGTGAGAGTTGATGGCTTGTGTGTGTGTGTGTGTGTAAATGAGTGGTGTGTGTGTATGAACGTATGTAAATGGGTGTCATGTGGGTGTGCGTGTGTGGGTGTAACTGGGTGGTATGTGTATGTATTTAAAGGAGAGAGAGCTAGGTGTGTACGTACCCAGTAATGGTTCCCCTGGGCTGTATTGGTGGGCCCCAGGTAACATCACACCGCCAGTGGGTCCCGTGGGCCTGGCTCCAACACCAGGCGCCCTCTGTGGTGGGGGGGCCGGGTACTGGGGGGAGGGGGGGCAGAAGGAGTACGCGTTAGGTAAACAATAGAGAAAGCGTTCTGGTTATTATGATTATTCTCTCTCTCTCTCTCTCTGTAATCAAAATTATTCTTGCAGACTCCCTTTTACGCAAAATTTCCGGAACCACTTGTCGAATCGCGACCAGTTTTTGAGATAATGTACATTTGTATATGGGACAACTTTTGAATTACTTCAAATTCAGGATTTCCCATCTCCTAAATTAAAAATAGGAAAAGGTTAAGTATCCTGCATCACGCCGTGGTAGAGGTGGATGAAGCATGAACAATCGTCCTGCTGTCGGTGGTTCGAGCCTCACTGAGAGTCATATGTGAAGTCAGCCATATGTAAAGTCACCCATATGTAAAGTCGGCCATATGTAAAGTCACCCATATGTAAAGTCACCCATATGTAAAGTCGGCCATATGTAAAGTTGGTCATATGTAAAGTTGGTCATATGTAAAGTCGGCCGTATGTAAAGTCACCCATATGTAAAGTCACCCATATGTAAAGTCGGCCATATGTAAAGTCACCCATATGTAAAGTCACCCATATATAAAGTCACCCATATGTAAAGTCGGCCATATGTAAAGTCACCCATATGTAAAGTCGGCCATATGTAAAGTCACCCATATGTAAAGTCACCCATATGTAAAGTCGGCCATATGTAAAGTTGGTCATATGTATAGTTGGTCATATGTAAAGTCGGCCGTATGTAAAGTCACCCATATGTAAAGTCGGCCATATGTAAAGTCACCCATATGTAAAGTTGGTCATATGTAAAGTCACCCATATGTAAAGTCGGCCATATGTAAAGTCACCCATATGTAAAGTTGGTCATATGTAAAGTCACCCATATGTAAAGTCGGCCATATGTAAAGTCACCCATATGTAAAGTCACCCATATGTAAAGTCACCCATATGTAAAGTCACCCATATGTAAAGTCGGAGGAATACTTTTAACTTGCGTAATCTAACCTAAGCTACTCACTTCACCAAACGAATTTACTATATCTAACGTTACTCTTCTTTACCCTTGCAACACCATGACGTATTTGGTTACCATTAGAAAATTTTCTTAAGCTTATATTCTACCTCTGGGACTCAAAGGGGTAAAATCTGTCTCCATTAACCATCTGAATAAAATAGGATATTCTTCAACTGCATAAAATCGTCTAATATTTGCCTGAATCAAAGGAAACAAGACGTTATCGTGCTGAATTGGGTTAAAGGCCAAATTCATACATTCTATGATATATAATTCTTATTTTACTGAATACCATTCACACGTTACGACAGAGTTAGATTTCAAACAATAATAATGTGAATTATTGAGTTTAAATAAGTTTTCATACCAGTGTGTGCGTGTATATGCAGTATGTTTGTTTGCGTGTGTATATATAGTGTACAGTATGTGTGTATGTGCGTGCGGCCGTGTATTATGTGTGTGTGTGTGTGTGAGTGTTTTGTAGTTTATTTGTGTTCATAATCAATAATTCCTTTCCACTGAAATAATATTTTAGTGTTTGCACATTATTGAATGACAGGTGACAATCACACCCCTTCCCAATGAACACATGACAAGCTAGTGATGGAGAGTTACAAGAAGTTACATGAAATAGTTTGCATCTCAAAGACCTTGCATTCCGGGGAGTGTGCACAATATTATCTACTCTCTTCTTGAACTGCTGTACTGAAGAATTATTTACAACTTCTAAGGGAAGTTTGTTCCAGGTGACCAGATCTTATATGTGAGAAAGTTTACACAAATACTAATGCTGAACCTTTTCAACTCTAACTTCCAGCCATGGTTGTATGTTGTATTCATATTTAGGATAAACATTTTGATACACGCCACATTGTCAAACCCGTTGAGTATTTTAAAACCTTCAATGAGAGAGAGAGAGAGGGGGGAGAGAGAGAGAGAGAGACAGAGAGAGAGATAGATAGATAGATAGAGAGACAGAGAGAGAGAAGGGAGGGAGATAGCGAGTGACATTGAAGGAAAGTGCGGAAGTAGGGGCGCCCACAACAGCCGGAAATTATGTTTAAAGCTATTTGCCTCACTGCCTAATTATCATGAGAGAGAGAGAGAGTGAGTGTGAGAGAGAGAGAGAGAGAGAGAGAGAGAGAGAGAGAGAGAGAGAGAGAGAGAGTGTGTGTGTGTGTGTTACAGGGCAATATTTTAGGGATCATATGAAGATGATCACACATTTACCATCATAATATACCCTGTTCCAACTAAATAGACCAAAACTCTTGACCTCTATAACTCCCAAACGGCTGGAATAATTTATGTCATTTGGGAAGAGTCAGCCAGGACATAGGTGTGAACATTTACAGCTCATTTGTTCCAGCCCTTTCTGAGTTACATAGGTTAGGGTTCACGAATTCTAGCCTACCTATTTGGAACAGAGTGCTGCTGGTCGATGCTAACTCTAGTCATGCCATTCCTTTACCATTTTGTTAGTGATAGTTAGATTAGGCAGCCAAGTGACAGAATATGTGGGAATTGTGCATTTGCTGGTCTTGTGGGGTTGGTAGGGCGCTCAGGTGGTAGACACTCGCTTGTGCATTTGTTGATGAAAGTATCAAAATTGGCACACACCATCATAAAGGCAATATAATCAAAATTGGCACACACCATCATAAAGTATCAAAATTGGCACACACCATCATAAAGTATCAAAATTGGCACACACCATCATAAAGTATCAAAATTGGCACACACCATCATAAAGTATCAACATTGGCACACACCATCATAAAGTATCAAAATTGGCACACACCATCATAAAGTATCAAAATTGGCACACACCATCATAAAGTATCAAAATTGGCACACACCATCATGAAGTATCAAAATTGGCACACCATCATAAAGTATCAAAATTGGCACACACCATCATAAAGTATCAAAATTGGCACACACCATCATAAAGGCAATATAATCAAAATTAGATAGGGAGGTATCATAGGCTTAGCCTATGTTGGCTTAAGGGGAGATTTCCACCTAAAGGATCTTTATCTGGACCCATTTTTCCCTCATGTTTAGCCCCATTGCTTTTGAGATTTTAAGACGTTCACCCCATTAGTCTGGCGATTTTAAGAACTCTCGCCCCCATTTCTGTCAATTTTAAGACCTTTCGTGCCAGTTAGGTGTCGATTTTTTCCTGGCGAGCGATAGCGAGACTGTAATTTAAGAGGAAATTAAATTTAAGAGGAAATCGGCCGGGAAATTTTTCTACCGAAAAATTTACAAATATATCTTGAAAGGGGGTCTAGGGGGAGTCATTTTAAGCTTGATGGAAGTCTAGGGAACCAACTAAAAACCTCCCCTTAAACAGCCCCTTTTCAATTAATTTCCATTAGAGTTCTGAAACACTGATTTTTGCCTCAAACTGTAAAACGTGGTAGAGATGTCAAACTAGTCTCAGATGACTCGTCTGGACCAAGGGAAACAACTAACTTATATTCAGACAATGGTTGGCTAATGTTGACCGTTTTTTACTTGTACTGGTTCCTGTAGTTCAACAAGTTAGGGACAATTGGCAACATTTCTTATCAATTTGTGGCATGATGATTAAGGGGAGGTTTTTAGTGTGTTTCCTAGACTTCCATCAAGCTTGAAATTACACTCCCTTGACCCCCTTTCAAGATAAATTTGTACATTTTTCGGTAGAAAAATGTCCCGGCCCCGGTTCCTCTTAAATTACAGGCTCGCTATCGCTCGCCAGGAAAAAATCGACACTTAAATGGGACGAAAGGTCTTAAAAGTGACATAAATGGGGTGAAAGCTCTTAAAATCGCCAAACTAATGGGGCGAACGTCTTAAAATCTCAAAAGTAATAGGGCTAAACATGAGGGAGAAAGGGGTAAAGAAAAAAATCCCTCAAGTGGAAATCTCCCCTTAATTACAGGAGACTGCCAGTCAAGCGATCAACAACTGCCTCACTATGAGTGTGACATTTAGGTAGATGATAGAGCGATGGTGTATGTCAATAGGTGAATGATTAAGGGGGAGATTTCCACTTGAGGGATTTTTTTCTTGACTCCTTTCTCCCTCATGTTTAGCCCCATTGTTTTTCTAATTTTAAGACGTTTGCCCCATTATTTTGACGATTTTAAGAACGTTCAACCCATTTTTGTCAATTTTAAGACCTTTCGTGCCATTTAGTTGTCGATTTTATCCTGGCGAGCGATAGCGAGCCTGTAATTTAAGAGGAACCGGCATTCAGCCGGGAAATTTTTCAACCGAAAAATGTACAAATTTATCTTGAAAGGGGCTCAAGGGGGGTGTAATCTTAAGCTTGAAGGATATCCAGGGACCAAACTAAAAATCTCCCCTTAATAGGATGAGGTGGTAACGATGATTAATCCAGTTAGACAGTTCTTTTTCTTTCAGCTGAAGGTAGATTGAATGTGTTTACAGCTGATTTATCGATACTTAAGGGGAGGTATTTAGTTTGTTCCCTAGACCTCCATCAAGCTTAAAATTACACCCCCTTGAGTCCCTTTCAAGATATATTTGTACATTTTTCGGTAGAAAAATGTCCCGGCCGAAGGCCGGTTCCTCTTAAATTACAGGCTCGCTATCGCTCGCCAGGATAAAATTGACACCTGAATGGCACGAAAGGTCTTAATATGGGGTGAAAGTTCTGAAAATCACTAAACTAATGGGGCAAACGTTTTATAATATCAAAAGCAATGGGGCTAAACATGAGGGAGAAAGGGGGTCCAGAAAAAAATCCCCCGAGTGGAGATCTCCCCTTATTAACCCCTTCTATACCGGCGACGTTTTTTGGTTTTCACTTTATTGTGGCCACTAGTATAGACGATAGGATTCAGGTTTGGAAGGACGTCTTGACCAATTCAAAACTACACACTATCTCAATTAAGGGGGGGGGGGGATTTCCACGTGAGGGATTTTTTCTGGACCCCTTTCTCCCTCATGTTTAGCCCCATTGCTTTTGCTATTATAAAACGTTTGCCCCATTAGTTTAGTGATTTTCAGAACTTTCACCCCATATTAAGACCTTTCGTGCAATTCAGGTGTCGATTTTATCCTGGCGAGCGATAGCGAGCCTGTAATTTAAGAGGAACCGGCCTTCGGCCGGGATATTTTTCTACCGAAAAATGTACAAATTTATCTTGAAAGGGACTCAAGGGGGTGTAATTTTAAGCTTGATGGAGGTCTAGGGAACAAACTAAATACCTCCCCTTAATCCTTTTAGCTACCATACTTTATTATATCCTTCCTTAGCTACATACAATCGTCTACACGTAGCTGAAATCATATACAAAAGACGTCACCGGTACAGAAGGGGTTAAGGGGAGATATCGACTTGAGGGATTTTTGTCTGGACCACTTTCTCCCTCATCTTTAGCCCCATTGCTTTTGAGATTTTAAGACAGTCGCCCCATTAGTTTGGCGATTTTAAGAACTTTCGCCCCATTTCCGTCAATTTTTAGACCTTTCGTGCAATTTAGGTGTCGATTTTATCCTGGCGAGCGATAGCGAGCCTGTAATTTAAGAGGAACCGGCTTTCAACCGGGACATTTTTCTACCGAAAAATGTACAAATTTATCTTGACAGGGGCTCAAGGGGGTGTAATCTTAAGCTTGATGGATATCCAGGGACCAAACTAAAAACCTCCCCTTAATGAACAACCCTGAAATCGGTTTGTCTCTGTCATATTATTGCCAACTTTTCATGATTACCAAAATATTTCGTTTCAAAATCTTCGTCATAGCTGAGTAATCAAGATGAACAAGGGACTGGAGTTCTTGAAAAGGGGCTCCAATCCGGACGCTATTCTTGACTTACAGTGTGCTGGCTTAATAATCTAGAAGGGTTGATAGCCTCTGAAGTCCCATGTTAACTACCTAATCAACATGAAGACATACCATCAGCTCCTATAGCCTATTCGCTCTAAGTAAACGAAAAATCATGACCTCTATCCTCTGTAACTCAAAAAGGGCTAGAGAAAAGTGGCTGTAAATTTCAACATCCATTCCTTGACTGACTCTTCCCAAATGGTAGAAATATTAGCTCGATTACTCTAGTCGTTTTTCAGTTACAGAGGTTAGAGGTTAGATATCTCACCTACTTACAGCGAATAGACTATAAACCCTGTAATGTAAACAAGCCACGTGACTTACCATCTTCCTGGGTGTTGATGACGTCACAGGTAAGGTCCCCGTCATTGGCCAGCGTCTCTCCCACACACACCTCGTATCTGGACAACACATGTCAATCAGAACTCAATACTCTTAAGGGAGCCCACCTCGATTGTTTTCTCTCTGTCTCCCTCTCTCTTTGGCTTGTATTCATTCGGCCCCATTCAGCCTACTGTTTTAAGAAGTTTACCCCCATCCAGGTGTCAATATTTTCCTGGCGAGCGATAGCGAGCCAGCATATATATATATATTTGTTTTGACAGCAAGCTAAATTTGTACATTTTTCGATAGAAAAATTTCTCCGGCGAAACCGAATTTCTCCATACAATGTTGGCTCGCCAGGAAGAAATGGACACCTGGATGGAGATAAACGTCTTAAAACAGTTGGCTAAATGGGCCGAATGGATACAAGCCAGGAAAAGAGAGAAAAGGAGAGAAAGATTTAAAAACAAAAAAATGACCCCCCCCCCCCCCGTAACATCACTGCATGCATTGTTGGTTTTCAGTCATGTTACCTCTGCCTTATTATAATAATGCTAGCTGTCATTGGACGATTGATTATATTGCAAGGGGAAGGCTGTAGGCATCAACCGAAAGCAGAAGTATGGGGGGGGGGAGATATATAAGTAGGGGGGGGGGGGAGATATATAATTTTGGGGGGGGGGGAGATATATAAGTATGGGGGGGGGGGAGATATATAAGTATGGGGGGGGGGAGATATTAAAGTATGGGGGGGGGGAGATATATAAGTATGGGGGGGGGGAGATATATAAGTATGGGGGGGGGGAGATATATAAGTATGGGGGGGGGGAGATATATAAGTATGGGGGGGGGGAAAAATATAAGTTTGGGGGGGGGGGAGATTTATAAGTATGGGGGGGGGGGGAGATATAAGTATGGGGGGGGGGAGATATATAAGTATGGGGGGGGGGAGATATATAAGTATGGGGGGGGGAGATATATAAGTATGGGGGGGGGGAGATATATGGGGGGGGGAGATATAAGTATGGGGGGGGGAGATATATAAGTATGGGGGGGGGGAGATATATAAGTATGGGGGGGGGAGATATATAAGTATGGGGGGGGGAGATATATAAGTATGGGGGGGGGGGAGATATATAAGTATGGGGGGGGGGAGATATAAGTATGGGGGGGGAGATATATAGTATGGGGGGGGGGAGATATATAAGTATGGGGGGGGGAGATATATAAGTATGGGGGGGGGGAGATATATAAGTATGGGGGGGGGAGATATATAAGTATGGGGGGGGGGGGAGAGACACATTAGATAAGGAGTTTCGGGAACTCTTGTTTTATCTACCTGGTCTCTCATGCTGATCTTTGTGCCTCCCCCTATTCCAACTGAGTGATGATTTCTGATAAAGGGCTATTATATCATTCAGTTTTCAAAGAATCACTATATATTTCTGCATATTTCGTTCATGAAAGTTTAGGGCAGCACTTGGGTTTGGTTCTAAAACACTGTATACAGGGATTGCATATCATTTGACCTCCCAACACTACACCACACCTACAATCATGGTCACAAATGTCTAGACAATGTTTGAATGAAAAAATTTAATACACTGACGATGTATTTTGGGAACTTGATTAAACCACGTTAGTTATACCACTGGTGTGCTCTCATTAAGGAGAGAAAGGCCGTTTATTTGCCTTTGTATTGATCTTGTTATTGATTTTATAATTTTTAGTTTCCTCCCTAGACCTCCAAAAAACTTAAAAAAATCATCCATCAGATCCCCCTTCTAGATTAATTTGTACATTTTTCGGTAGAAAAATGTCCCGGCCGAAGGCCGGTTACTCTTAAGATTACAGGCTCGCTATCGCTCACCAGGAAAAAATCGACACCTAAATGGCACGAAAGCTCTTAAAATTGACACCGAAATGGGTCAAAAGGTATTAAAATCGCCAAACTAATGGGCCGAACGTCATAAAATCTGAAAACTATTGGGGCTAAACATGAGGGAGAAAGTGGTCCAGAAAACCGGCCCATCCCCCCTTAATGTTCACCGTCTCGTATAAAACACACAAGCTGGTGTTCAAGTATCACTGGCCACGACTGTACATTACACTGTCTACATACTTGTACTGGTCAATTGGTCATCAGTATAAGGCTATATGGGCTCTGTGGTTGGGAGGACATACTGTTGCTGCTCCCAACACAGCTACCACATGGATCCTGGAGGTGAGGAGTGACATGCTGGTGATGGCGGCTGTTACTTCCCAAATCATTGTTGTATTATAGTGGTGAATTTCCCTCTCTTTCCATTACCAAAGAATGGCATCTTTGAGTGACCAAGGCTCACACGTGCATGCATGTCTGCCGTACATTAAGGGGAGGTTTTTAGTGTGTTTCCTAGACTTCCATCAAGCTTGAAATTTACACTCCCTTGACCCCCTTTCAAGATAAATTTGTACATTTTTCGGTAGAAAAATGTCCCGGCCGACGGCCGGTTCCTCTTAAATTACAGGCTCGCTATCGCTCGCCAGGAAAAAAATCGACACTTAACTGGGACGAAAGGTCTTAAAAGTGACATAAATGGGGTGAAAGTTCTTAAAATCGCCAAACTAATGGGGCGAACGTCTTAAAATCTCAAAAGCAATAGGGCTAAACATGAGGGAGAAAGGGGTAAAGAAAAAAATCCCTCAAGTGGAAATCTCCCCTTAATGATCTAAGCATTTACACATTCGATTACTAGACATTCGTATTAAGGGGAGATTTTTAGTTTGGTCCCTAGATATCCATCAAGCTTAAGATTACACCCCCTTGAGCCCCTTTCAATATAAATTTGTACATTTTTCGGTAGAAAAATGTCCCGGCTGAAAGCCGGTTCCTCTTAAATTACAGGCTCGCTATCGCTCGCCAGGATAAAATCGACACCTAAATGGCACAAAAGGTCTTAACATTGACAGAAATGGGTTGAAAGTTCTTTAAATCGTCAAAATAATGGGGCAAACGTCGTAAAATTAGAAAACAATGGGCTAAACATGAGGGAGAAAGGAGTCAAGAAAAAAATCCCTCAAGTGGAAATCTCCCCTTAAGGTGCAATAATTGTCCACACCAGAGTACATGTTAAAGAGGGGTCATCATATACTGAAAGGTTTAATTTTAAATATATTATTATACATTATAAATTAAAATCTGTGTTAGTATAGTTCATAACATCAGTTCCTGGGCGGGTGCCCAGCCCTGAAAGGGGTTGAAATAGGGGAGCTATCCCCCCCCCCCGCCAAAGGCGGCTTTCTAGGGCCTTTCCTAGCTGATGCTGAGAGGATTGGGTTCTAGTCATGTGGTCATGTCAAGTGTGGTGATGTGGTGATATCAAGAGTGAGAACTGAGCGATCTCTGCCATACCCATATCTTACTCTGACTGTTCCTTTTACTTATATATTTTCTAAATCTCAAGTGACGGCGTCTCTTCCGTGGATTGACCTCCCAATCTACCAAGATTGGAAGCCAAAGCGTCACATTTTTCCTTTGCCCCTCAACTTTCTCTTCATAATTGCTGAGGGGCACAGGGCCCTGGGTGGGGCTTTGGTTTCCCGGGCGTTTCCGCACCCTCCTCAGCTCCCCGCCACGGAGTGGCTTCGGTCACCCAGGCTTTATTGAGGTAGGCAGGGAGGGTTCTGAGGGGGCGCTCGGTTATGGCCTTGGTCTTGCTCGGGGCCTTGGGGCTGTTCGGCCAGGCAGCCTGGGGAACAGCAACAACAACAACAACATCAGTTCCTTATATGACTACCTCGACTCAAATCTCACTAGAATAACACATTGGTACAGAATAACACATTGGTACAGAATAACACATTGGTACAGAATAACACATTGGTACAGAATAACACATTGGTACAGAATAACACATTGGTACAGAATAACACATTGGTACAGAATAACACATTGGTACAGAATTCCCCATTGCATTTGTGTGGTTTACAAATGAGTGAGGTTGCAAATTCAGTTCTAACTCCGCATTCCACTGATCTGATCACTCGAAGGTAACCACCACCTGAGAGTTAAGGGGAGATATCCACTTGAGGGATTTTTTTCTGGACCCCTTTCTCCCTCATGTTTAGCCCCATTGCTTTTGAGATTTTAAGACCTTCGCCCTGGTAGTTTGGATATTTGAAGACATTTTGCCCCATTTCTGTCAATTTTAAGACCTTTCGTGCCGTTAAGGTGTCGATTTTTTCCTGGCGAGCGATAGCGAGCCTGTAATTTAAGAGCAACCTGCCTCCGGCCTGGACATTTTTCTACCGAAAAATGTACAAATTTATCTTGAAAGGGGGTCTCGGGGATGTAATTTTAAGCTTGATGAAAAAGTAGGGAACAAACTAAATACCTCCCCTTAAACCAAGATCTTTTACACGGCAACAAATACACTATCCACTATACGAGTACCGCCAATAGTATAAATAAACATTGTTTCCAACTTGTATATGAATGTATAAACTATACAGTAGCAGTATCAATCACAATAAACTATACAGTAGCAGTATCAATCACAATAAACTATACAGTAGCAGTATCAATCACAATAAACTATACAGTAGCAGTATCAATCACAATAATAAACTATACAGTAGCAGTATCAATCACAATAAACTATACAGTAGCAGTATCAATCACAATAAACTATACAGTAGCAGTATCAATCACAATAAACTATACAGTAGCAGTATCAATCACAATAAACTATACAGTAGCAGTATCAATCACAATAAACTATACAGTAGCAGTATCAATCACAATAATAACTATACAGTAGCAGTATCAATCACAATAAACTATACAGTAGCAGTATCAATCACAATAAACTATACAGTAGCAGTATCAATCACAATAAACTATACAGTAGCAGTATCAATCACAATAAACTATACAGTAGCAGTATCAATCACAATAAACTATACAGTAGCAGTATCAATCACAATAAACTATACAGTAGCAGTATCAATCACAATAAACTATACAGTAGCAGTATCAATCACAATAAACTATACAGTAGCAGTATCAATCACAATAAACTATACAGTAGCAGTATCAATCACAATAAACTATACAGTAGCAGTATCAATCACAATAAACTATACAGTAGCAGTATCAATCACAATAATAGCCGCAACCACTTTATACCTGGAATAAATCCCCGGATAAAATGCTGCATTCACACCAGATTAGAGGAGTGTAGCAGATGTGTGTGTGTGAGCATAGGTGTGTGTGTGTGTGTGGCTATGTATGAGTGTATAATATGTGGTTGTGTGTGTGTGTGTATTTGTAGATGTGTGTGTGTGTGGATATGTGTGAGTGTATAATATATGTTTGTGTGTTTGTATTTGTAGATGTGTGTGTGTGAGCATAGGTGTGTGTGTGTGTGTGTGTGTGTGGCTATGTATGAGTGTATAATATGTGGTTGTGTGTGTGTGTATTTGTCGATGTGTGTGTGTGTGGATATGTGTGAGTGTATAATATATGTTTGTGTGTTTGTATTTGTAGATGTGTGTGTGGCTATGAGTGATTGTATAATATGTGGTTGTGTGCGTGTGTATTTGTAGATGTGTGAGTGTATAATATATGTTTGTGTGTTTGTATTTGTAGATGTGTGTGTGGCTATGAGTGATTGTATAATATGTGGTTGTGTGTGCGTATTTGTAGAAGTGTGTGCGTGTGTGGGAATAATAAAACCACCTCCCAGTCCACCCACCTGGTCCTCGGAAAAAAGACCCTGGATGAGAATTCGCCTCGACACCAGGTTAGAGCATTGGATCATTAGTGTCGATGGATTTTTTCCTCTATGTTCAACCTTGTCAGTAGCCTGTAACTCTTGCGAGGCACCGAAATTATCTAGTGAAGCTTCGAGATGTTGGGTGCTTCAAATGTGTCGCACAGTGGAACTTCCATGTGTTGATTGCTTCCTTTCTGCCGCACTAGATGACGACACTTTAGTTATACACGTCACATGATTTGGATAGAGCAGCTATACTGTCTTTCACAGTATCTTCGAACATGGTCTAGCATCTTCCTTGCTATGAGTTAGTTAGGGGGCATTTTCTTGATGTGTCGATGTAGCCAGGATAATTGTAGAACAGCGGGAACGATTAAATAACCTCAGAAAAACCCTGACGTTTGGCGTAGACTTGATCTGAGGTCCATTGGGTCCACAGTCCACCACGCTATCCGCTGTGACTTCGCCTCACCATGTATGAGTGTGTGTGTGTGTATATACTGTATGCTGTGTGTGCTTAGTAACATGTGTGTGTGTGTGTGTGTGTGTGTGTGTGTGTGTGTGTTATATAAACCCCCCCTTCCCAATTGACTCACCTGGTCCCCGGAATGAGGCCCCTAATAAGATGCCGCTTGGATGCCAGGTTAGATGAGTGACCCGGATGGCTGACCTGACCATCTACCCGGCGCCAGGTAACACGGTAGCCTCGGGTGATCTGATGGTGGGGGTATTGAGGCAGGGGGTGAGGCAGGTCACGTGGTAGGGGCAGCTCTCCCCAGGTTACGGTCAGGTTCTTCCCGTTTACCGGACCAAGGACCAGATACAGCGGGGGACCTGGGGAGGAAAAGGAGATCCTAAGAGCCTAAGCATTTTGTCTGGCAATTTTTGATGGACAATTTCTTTCTGGGAACATTCCAGGACTCATTTACTGATATCGACAAGTTGTCTGAAGGTTAATTATTCTTGGTAAATTATATTGTCTAACACTTTAATTTAAATGCTGCCAGACCAAGGTCATCCCTGACATGCTGGGGTAAATTAACAGGTTACAATGTGTCTATACAAATGCCGAATATTACTAGAAACATGCTGTAAACAATGTTGATAACAAGTTAACAGCATAATTTAATATTGTAATAACTGTAATAGCAAATGTTATCAATATTTACATACAACATATTCGTACCATGTAATTGATAAACAAGTGTTACTGACACATTTTTCCGGCACATGTGGACGTTACCTACCTCAATACATTGACTTCAGACAGTACCCTACAAATTAGTCACAGTCACTTAATCGAAAACATTATGGAGATCTGAATAAACAATACTTATAGATCTTATCTTACCAAACTCAATCAACAGTTTATGAGAGAACCTAAGTATCAACCCTGCAATTATTCAGGCGAAGAAATGTTGCATCCCTTGCATTACTCGTAAGATAATTTCACGGCAAATGTTTTGAGGAACTTGCTTCAATTGTGCCACCTTTCCGCATCTTTTCCCACAGATTTAGGGCAGCTGGAAAAGACCATGAATTCAGACTCTCTCCTCCACAATGTAGAATGTCCGCTTACCAAATTTAATTTGTCCCCAGAACTTCTACTCTCTGAAATTCATTTCCCTGTAGTTTCTTTTCACAAATGTAAAACCTACAACAGTTTATATCCAAATGTTACAAACATTTTGTGAATAGACGGTGCCTTTAGGCAAATTGACGGTGCCTTTAGGCAAATTGAACTTTATTTGTATTTATGTTTTCCTTCCTCTATTCATTGTACCTTAAAAAATATATTTTGGTACATTAAAACATGATCTGTGTCTCCTGAAGCCATGCCTAGTAACACATAATTAGGTTGTAGAGCTTTAAGAGGTTGATATTTTAAATCTACAGTTATCTTATATAACAATATCACTATAAAATATGTTAGATTAATAAGAAAGAGAGCGATGTCAAGGGAAGATTGTTTGATGGAAGAAAATTATTGTGTTTGCAAGTATTATGTTATTCCATCACTCCCTTCAAACATAAGCAAGCATATAACAAATATATTCGAACGTTCAACACGATAAGTCAGGAGATCTCATTCCAGATGATAAGTGAGACAACGAGACAAACAAGTTTTTGTATTCGGTTCATTCGTAGCCTTGCCTTCACAATTTAGTTAGTTAGTTAAAAGAGGACTTCTGAGGCTATCAACCCTATTGGATTATTAAGCCAGCACACTGTAAGTCAAGAATCGCGTCAGGACTGGAGCCCCTTTTCGAGAACTCCAGTCCCTTCTGTGCGTTCACAAAACTATGGCGCCCGACTGTCTCCTCCTGGCTCGGTGCAGTTTGGACAAATCTCTTGCTCTAAGCCACATTGCCATTGTTTTGCCATCTCGTCCCATAACCTTGGACGACACTCTTACTCATGTCAAATATTGAGCTTCTCATTCACTAGGTACTGCCTTCCATTGAATACTTTAATTATAGGAATATTCATACAATGTTAATGCATTGTAAACAATAAGAGATGCCTTTTTATGACGTCGGTGTAGTGGGCTTTGTGGTATTGCACTGAAACTAAGTACAACACAAATTTCCATTCCAATAATATGTTTCCATAAATACATCGGGATCTGAACTAAGGGCTTTAGGATTACCCTCTCAATGGCAAGATCACTCCACTTCACCTACTTTTGTATGTGTACGCGTGCGTAAGTGTGTGTATGAGTATTTATGTGTGTGTGTGTGTGTGTGTGTGTGTGAGTGTACACTATTGGCAGACATATACAGAAGGGAGGGGGGGGGGGGGGAGTGCCAAAGTGGGGGGGGGGGGAGGGAGGGGGTCAAATACCTCTACCCAGAACCCAATACTATTTCATTACGCAGAAAATAGGCTTATTCGAGCCCGGTTATATATACATGTATCTGTAACCTAAGTGTAGCATTCAGAAATATATATAACTTTGTATCTTTATCATCCTTATCATCAAAATATGTCATCTAATGATAATGTCGGACAGGTTGGGAGAGAGGCATCCTGACCAGGATTCGAACCCACTCGCTCCAGGTATTATTATATTCCCTCCACCAACCGACTTTACTCCTAAACTCATTATTAGGGAGAGTTGGGCACCGTAATCACTCGGCCATGAGCGGATGGCCTAGTGGTTACAATGCCCAATTCTCCCAAATATACCTGGAGTGAGTGGGTTCGAATCCTGGTCAGGATACCTTTCTTCCAAAATGTGTCATAATTATTAATTATATTCAGATAAATTCTGGAAATAAACTGTTTGCGTTTCAATATTAGTTGAGATCAATGTCTATGGTTACCAATATCATATTATTGACACTTAAATCTAATACGTATTTACGGCTTTGGTAGCTACCAACATTATCTATAGTGCACCCGGACTTCAGTAAAATTGACAAATAATCGACTAATTTTGAAAGTCATATCTAACTGCATTTAATCCGACTTAATGGAAGTTACATATATAATGGCAATTTATAAACAAAACAGTTAGACCTGTTGCCAAGGACAAGAAAATGGAATATACAGATCGAAAATAACACATAAACACTGGGCAATTAGGGTTAGGGGAAGGGTGATGGTGAGGAGGGTAGGGACAAGGATCACTATACCCTGTTCCCAAAAGTAGGCCAAAGCTCTTGAACATTAACCTCTATAACTCACAAACGACTAGAGTAATCCAGCTAATATGTCTACCATTTGGGAAGGGTCAGCCAGGGAATAGGTGTAGACATTTACAGCCCATTTGCTCCAGCCCTTTTTGAGTTACAGAGGTTAGAGTTCACGATTTCTGGCATGCCAATTTGGAACAGGGTATAGGAGGGAATAATGTAATACTATCAATCCTTCTATTATTTTTACGGAAACCTACTTTAATCTTATCTTAACTTTCGCTTGTTCATTGTATTATCATTTCTTTATATAAGTAACACCCCGTTCATTAACAAAATTATCAAATACAAACCCCAATGTACTTGAATAAACTAGCGAAAACATATGGCCCTCCCGGGATTCGAACTCGGGACACCACACTCAGAACATAAGCACCTAACCCATTAACACCTCACGAGCGGGGGGGGTTTGGGCTATTTTGGGCATATTCAGGCCCTCCTGAATGATAAATCAAGTATCTGCATGAAAAGAAATGTATTCAGCAAAAAACTAGGCGCTAAAAGCTTCAAAATGAGACCAGAACGAGCTACGTAGCACTCGTCGTTCTCAGGCAGTGGTACCACCAACATGGGAGTTTAGCATATAGCGGCATATTTTTTCCAGCTACGCTCACTACTGGCTACACTGCCGGCCTCTCGAGAACACAGGGAGGGTGAGTCAGTGGGCGGCGGTAGGCCCTGGGAGTCGGACGTGTGGCCCGCTGCGCTCCCGGCCATTTGCACTCGATTTTAACCCTTTAAAAGCCTTAATAATGCTTGTAACTTGCTGCAAATTGGCACCCGGCTATAGCTGGGCGCCACTCTTTAGGGGTTAAACCACCAACACAGTTAAAGGTTGAGTACACAATCACGATTAATATCCATTTAAACTTAGCCTTACCATCCTTTTATTCACAGCACCATTTTATAATTATATCACTCAACCTTACGATTTTTACTCCTATCACTCGATCCAAAAAAAAAAAAAAAAAAAAAAAGGGTAGCGCCAACGAACTTGACAATTATCTGGACCCCTTAACTTCTTATAACTCAAAATGAATGAAAGCAGTCGGGATGACATTTCTATCATTTGGGAAGAGTCCACCAGGAAATAGGTGTGAAATTTACAGCCACTTTGTTCAAGGTCCTTTTGAGTTACGAAGAGGTCAGGGATCGAGATAATTGTCAAGTTCGTTGGCGTTACCTTTATACCTGATCTTTTACTTTAGTTGCCAAGGGCTTAGTTTTCACTGAACCTGGAAAAAACATTATTCACGATGCTTTATTTTATTTGTATTATTTAATTCCTCACCTCTTTAGTTTCTAAATCCACCAGGTGCAAGGCAGGCACCTTTGAGAATTTTGTGAAATCTATGATCGTTTTGGAGTATTCCGTATTCAACCTTCAGTAAGAGCACCCACATTTTCAGGAATGCTGTAGCTGAAGGGTGTGTATACGTATGTTTGTATAATGATACTTGTTCTAAATTCTTTCCTTATCCTTCAATACACACTCTAGCCCTCTGAGGAGTACATTAATTATATATAGATAATAGTTGTTTTAATATGAAAGGTATTCAATATATAAACCTATTTTCTTCTATGAATATTGTATTTTCTAGATATAAAAACTAGAATATATTGGATGATTTTAATATTAAAGCATTAATGAAAATGTAATGTCTACACCCCACAGAGGGCTAGAGCTTCTACTGAAGGGTGCATGCAGAATTTAGAACAAATATAATTACACAAAAATACTTAAACATACTATTTTAGCAATAACAGTCCCCAAAATATTGAGGCTCTTACTGGGGGATGAAAAAAAAAAATAATAATCGAAAATTATCATTGATTTATCATAATGCTCAAGGATGTCAGTTCTGCACCCGGCAAATCATTGAATACACTTAAAAAAATATTATTATTCCACAACAAAATTCTATGCCCCAAATTTGTGTGGGTCTAACCCCCATTCCTGTGGAGTATTTGTTGAGTTTACCGTATCGTGCCCGAGCTGCCTCAAGGTCTATGGGTAGTGAGGGTATGGTGAGGTAGGAACACAGGCGGGGGTGAGGCAGGGAGGACAGGCAGGAAGGGTCAGGTTGCCAGGTGAGGCAGAACCTGTACTGTTGGTCCAGTTGGAGACCCTCGGATATAATAAACTTGTTATGGGCCTCTCCGTTGTTGTTGTCATCCAGCAGGCGGCGTCCGAGCTCCTCCATGCTTATCTGATGACAAGAGTAATATTCTAAATATGAATATATACAGTTATGGTAAAGTAATTACAGTTGGAAAGCAAGAATTGGGGGATTCAAGGTCATATTGCATGCAATGCCACATTGAAAACCAAGGCCAACTGTTATTCAAATGATGACATTAGAAGAAAATGCAAAGCCACAATATATTCACAACCATTATATACATTGAGTTTCATAATACCCCATTAAACACAGCATTGATAGTAGAAGCAACTGGTATTCTTAAAAGTTGCAGTACAAGTAAACATGTATGAATAATATGAGTTTAAGATGAATTACGGACAATGAAAAGCCAAAATATGGTCAGCGAAAGTAGACATTAGATATCCGTAGACTTTAGTGCCATAATTATTAATGATTTATTTACCTAGGGAAAATCGTGATATTTTAGCTATAGATTATTTCGTCCACAGGTCACTTCGCCAGCAAGTAAGTTTGAGAGCAAATTCATATCGTGAGAAGGTCAACTTATTTTGACTCTCTCTTACTTTCACTCTCACTCTCAATATATTCATTTCGAGGAGGTTGAGGTAGGCCTATATGTCTTCGCAGTAGCCGCGTTATGAAGATGGGGACATGGCAATTTACCGTGAGCTAATACAAGGACCAAAGGTATCTGGACAGTACGGGGGTAAAGACCATGTAAAAATACAGATTAGCCATTTTTTTGGGACGCACTATAGGTGCCGTAATGGGTGAGCCCACACGGAAAACATGTTCACAGTTTTTGTCCGCTTCGTTTGATTGATGGCGAGCTATGGGACATACCGGACACTAAAAATATCAAACCCATCAATGTTATTTAAAACCTGTAAGCGCATGTATGATATACATTAAGGGGAGGTTTTTAGTTTGGTCTCTAGATATCCACCAAGCTTAAGATTACACCTCCTTGAGCCCCTTTCAAGATAAATTTGTACATTTTTCGGTAGAAAAATTTCCCGGCTGAAAGCCGGTTCCTCTTAAATTACAGGCTCGCTATCGCTCGCCAGGATAAAATCGACACCTAAATGGCACGAAAGGTCTTAAAATTGACAAAAATGGGTCGAAAGTTCTTAAAATTGTCAAAATAATGGGGCGAACGTCTTAAAATTAGAAAAGCAATGGGGCTAAACATGAGGGAGAAAGGAGTCAAGAAAAAAAATCCCGTAAGTGGAAATCTCCCCTTAATTCCTCAGAGGTTCCTGTATATTCTGAAATGGTTTGAAATGATGTATTGATTGTGTATGATTAAATTAAAACAATTAATAAAGTCACTCCGTGTGTCCAGGCATTTTGGCTCGAACGTCCCTTGATTTTGGCCCTGTCACTCTTTCAACTATGGGGGAGGCACTCGCTATAGGCAGTAATGCCTTTTGCCTCCCTCAATCACATAGAAAAAAAAAAAAAAAATTACTATGTTTTTTTCCCCACCAACCAACCTCACCTCTAAACCCAATTAATTATATCAACAAATAAATACAACGAGGCACTCCAAGGACTCGAACCTAGGATACTCACATCGAAATTCCGCGCCGCACTTATTCACAAACTCGCCAATTAATTTACAAATAGACCTAACTAGTAAAATCAATGACAGTAATGAATACATGTGGTACTGCAAGACACCTGATACTCCCTTACTTTACCTTGAGCCAATCTTTATTGTTTAGCAGTGTATGTCATTATCTATATTTAAGGGCAGGTTTCTAGTGTGTTGCTTAGACCTCCATCAAGCTTAAAATTACATCCCCTAGACCCCCTTTCAAGATAAATATGTACATTTTTCGGTAGAAAAATGTCCCGCCCGAAGGCCGATTCCTCTTAAGTTACAGGCTCGCTATCGCTCGCCAGGAAAAAATCGACACCTAAATGGCACGAAACGTCTTAAAATTGACAGAAATGGGGCGAAAGTTATTAAAATCGCCAAACTAATGGGGCAAACATCTTAAAATCTGAAAAGCAATGGGGCTAAACATGAGGGAGAAGGAAGTTCGAAAAAATATCCCTCAAGTGGAAACCTCCCCTTAAACTCAGTTCATACTTTCCTATTTCCGAGAGAAACATTATGGGTAGCCAGCCTACCATTCAGAGTGTTAGTCCAACTTTAATATTGACATCAGCTATAACATTCATTATCGGGTGTACTGTACCTGGTAAAGAACTCCAAGGGTACAACAATAGTTATCTATAAAGAATGGGTCTGTTCCTAAAGAATACAAAGGACTCAAAAGCTCCAACGAACCTCTTGCTCCTTACTGGGCAGCTTTGATATCTATATTGTTGTGTTTACTAACCACTGCACTCTATTTTTTTCCAGCTGATCGTAAATTGAATCTCTTATTAGCTGATTTCTCGATACTTAATGGAAATATATGAAACTACTATGGCTGTGTGTCATATTAAGGGGAGGTATTTAGTTTGTTCCCTACGTTTTCATCAAGCTTAAAATTACCCCCCCCCCCCTTTCAAGATAAATTTGTACATTTTTCGGTAGAAAAATGTCCCGGCCGGAGGCTGGTTGCTCTTAAATTACAGGCTCGCTGTCGCTCGCCAGGAAAAAATCGACACCTAAATGGGACAAAAGGTCTTAAAAGTGACATAAATGGGGTGAAACTGTTTAAAATCGCCAAACTAATGGGGCGAACGTCTTAAAACTTCAAAAGCAATGGGGCTAAACATGAGGGAGAAAGGGGCCAAGAAAAAAATCCCTCAAGTGGAAATCTCCCCTTAATGCCAAGTTTTCAGAATAACTATCATCTGTCGCGACAAAATCTACCTTATAGCCGAGTAACAAAGATAGAAACATGACAATTTACCCTCTGCTGGAAACAAATAGACTATAGGCACAGATAGACAGTAGAAGAAGGATCTATACTATTCAGAGGATTAATGGAGACGTATTTAGTTATTAACCCCTTTGAGTCGGAGAGGTAGATTATATGCTTAAGAAAATCACTTGATGGTAACCATAAGAACATTACGTCACAGACACTACAACTGTATATAACATTAGTGTATTCTTGCTGAGCTGTATTATGAGTTATATACACACAGACACTACAACTGTATATAACATTAGTATATTCTTGCTGAGCTGTATTATGAGTTATATACACACAGACACTACAACTGTATATAACATTAGTGTATTCTTGCTGAGCTGTATTATGAGTTATATACACACAGACACTACAACTGTATATAACATAGTATATTCTTGCTGAGCTGTTATGAGTTATATCCACACAGACACTACAACTGTATAAACCATTAGTATATTCTTGCTGAGCTGTATTATGAGTTATATACAAACAGACACTACAACTGTATATAACATTAGTATTCTTGCTGAGCTGTATTATGAGTTATATACACACAGACACTACAACTGTATATAACATTAGTATATACTTGCAGAGCTGTATTATGAGTTATATACACACAGACACTACAACTGTATAAACATTAGTATATTCTTGCTGAGCTGTATTATGAGTTATACACACAGACACTACAACTGTATATAACATTAGTATTTCTTGTTGATCTGTATTATGAGTTATATACACACAGACACTACAACTGTATAAACAATTAGTATATTCTTGCTGAGCTGTATTATGAGTTATATACACACAGACTACAACTGTATAAACCATTAGTATATTCTTGCTGAGCTGTATTATGAGTTATATACACACAGACACTACAACTGTATAAACCATTAGTATATTCTTGCTGAGCTGTATTATGAGTTATATACACACAGACACTACAACTGTATAAACCATTAGTATATTCTTGCTGAGCTGTATTATGAGTTATATACACACAGACACTACAACTGTATAAACCATTAGTATATTCTTGCTGAGCTGTATTATGAGTTATATACACACAGACACTACAACTGTATAAACCATTAGTATATTCTTGCTGAGCTGTATTATGAGTTATATACACACAAACACTACAACTGTATAAACCATTAGTATATTCTTGCTGAGCTGTATTATGAGTTATATACACACAGACACTACAACTGTATAAACCATTAGTATATTCTTGCTGAGCTGTATTATGAGTTATATACACACAGACACTACAACTGTATAAACCATTAGTATATTCTTGCTGAGCTGTATTATGAGTTATATACACACAGACACTACAACTGTATAAACAATTAGTATATTCTTGCTGAGCTGTATTATGAGTTATATACACACAGACACTACAACTGTATATAACATTAGTATATTCTTGCTGAGCTGTATTATGAGTTATATACACACAGACACTACAACTGTATAAACCATTAGTATATTCTTGCTGAGCTGTATTATGAGTTATATACACACAGACACTACAACTGTATATAACATTAGTATATTCTTGCTGAGCTGTATTATGAGTTATATACACACAGACACTACAACTGTATATAACATTAGTATATTCTTGTTGATCTGTATTATGAGTTATATACACACAGACACTACAACTGTATAAACAATTAGTATATTCTTGCTGAGCTGTATTATGAGTTATATACACACAGACACTACAACTGTATAAACCATTAGTATATTCTTGCTGAGCTGTATTATGAGTTATATACACACAGACACTACAACTGTATAAACCATTAGTATATTCTTGCTGAGCTGTATTATGAGTTATATACACACAGACACTACAACTGTATATAACATTAGTATATTCTTGCTGAGCTGTATTATGAGTTATATACACACAGACACTACAACTGTATATAACATTAGTATATTCTTGCTGAGCTGTATTATGAGTTATATACAAACAGACACTACAACTGTATATAACATTAGTATATTCTTGTTGATCTGTATTATGAGTTATATACACACAGACACTACAACTGTATAAACAATTAGTATATTCTTGCTGAGCTGTATTATGAGTTATATACACACAGACACTACAACTGTATAAACCATTAGTATATTCTTGCTGAGCTGTATTATGAGTTATATACACACAGACACTACAACTGTATAAACCATTAGTATATTCTTGCTGAGCTGTATTATGAGTTATATACACACACAGACACTACAACTGTATATAACATTAGTATATTCTTGCTGAGCTGTATTATGATTTATCGTTAGCCTGTTATTTGATCTGTGTTAGCGTCAAAGAGGTAATGTTATGAATTGCATTATAAAACAAGCTGTTCCCACCCATATTGAGAGTGTAGAGTATACAGACAGTTGATTGATTCACTTTTTGGGCGATTTTTGCATGTATTCATTATTGTTCTAGTTTCCTCCCTAGACTTCCATCAAATTAAAAAAAACATCCATTAGATCCCCCTTCTAGATTAATTTGTACATTTTTCGGTAGAAATGTTTGCCGGCCGAAGGCCGGTTCTTCCAACATTACAGGCTCACTATCGTTCGCCAGGGAAAACATCGACACCTAAATAGCACGAAAGGTCTAAATATTGACGAAGAAATGGGGCGAAAGGTCTTAAAATCGACTAACTAATGGGGCAAACATCTTAACATCTGAACAGTAATGGGGCTAAACATGAGGGAGAAAGTTGTCCAGAAAAACGGCTCATGTCCCCTGAAATACGTTAGCCAGATTACTAAGGCTTTATGGAGCCTGTCTATGGGCACACACACACTATTCAGAGTGGATACAGTTTCTCGACCACACTTCTCGAGTTTGGGCATACTCATATTAATAATTATTGGTCTTATTGGTATTTACCGACTGGTCTGATTTAAGCAGGCGTAGACCCTTACACTCTAGTGGAGATACTTATATTAGAACAAATATCCATAGCTACTGTAGATTCTATGGAATTATTAACATAGAATATACATAGCAACATATGAAGGACAATAAAGACTAGATAAATAATGAGACAAAGAATAGTAAGTATAATACAAAGATTATAGATACAAGGTAGAGCCTGCGGGAAGAATTAAGTGACAACTGGTGTGGCGGTTAAATTAAATAAGAGTGTGAATGGTGGGCCACTGGCGGGATTTGTATTATAGTTAATATTACAGTAAATAGTTATATCTTAGCCAGTAAAGGTGAAGTCGCTTTTTGAGATATTGAAGCTATGTCTCAGGGGTACAAGGTCCTCCCCGCTACAGAGGACAAGAGTGAGAGACTTGGACTTTGAAATGGTCGTGGCGGAGGGCCGAATTGGGGAACAACTAGGTTGATTGTAGGGAGGTACTGGTACAATAAGATAAACTATAATGTAACTAGAATAAGATACGGTAGATTGTACACCACTTTGTAACTGTCACCTTAATAAAAAAAAAAAAAAAAAATGGAAGGAAACATGCTTACATTACTGAAATGTTTGTGGACATGCAGTAATGCAAGTAATGGTCACTCTTCTGTAAATCTAAAATGGCTTACTTCAGAATGGGAAAGGGGTGGGACCTTCTATTTTTTGTTTATTTATTTGTTTTGCTTAACAGGCTTGGCTGGTTCGGTGATAGGGTAGATGGGTAAGGTAGTTGGCCTCAGCTCTGTGGGAAGACTCAGACATAGGGTGGCTGGGCTGGATCGTCATGGGTGGCGGCTCCTCTTGGTATCTCAGTTGCATGTACATTTTCGTCGAGAGTGGCCCTGGGCTGGTCTGGGTCGATCTTGGGAACCATTAGGTTGTCCTTTGGAAGAACAGTGGTGGCCTTGGGAAGCACCATGGGTCGGGTCTCGGGAAGTACTGTGCAAGTATTTGGAATTACCTATATGAACTTTAGGGGTGCTGGGCTGTCTTGGGATGTACAGCAGGGAGTGTCTTGGGATGCACACTGGTGGCCTTTGTGAGGTCCATGGCAGTCTTGAGAAGCACTGCAGGTTGGGCCTTGGGAAGCACTCTTCAGGCCTTGGGAAGCACCTGTGACATAAAGTAGGTCTTGGGAAGCACCTTTATCTCAGCCTTTGGAAGCATCGAGGAGCTTTGGAGGTGAGAAGCTACCAAACAATTCCTTTATTCAAGAGTCATTGGTTTTCTTGTTCCTCTTGCTCTTCTTTGGTGTCCGTGGAACAGGGGCAACTTCTCCCAGTTGTGAGGCGGTTGATTTAGTGCCTTTCTGCTCGGAAGTAGTCCGCTCCTTTGAAGACACTACCTGAGGTAGCTCGGTTGGCGTGACGTCATGAAGGGTTGGAATTAACTTGCTGGCTGGTAAATTACAGTGTAGGGTGTACTGTCCTATTTTGTTTATTGGTTCCTGGCATCATGAGGTTGTTTGCTATCCTCATCGTTCATGTCTTTCTTGATAACCTTGTTGATGTTGTCATTGTTATGGCAGGTGTTGCATGTGTCTGATTCGGAGATGCCAGTTTCTGTGAGGTAGAATTCTTCTCTTGTCTCATAGAGAATGGTGGATGGTAGACTGCTTAATTTTATTTTTTACTGGCTGGCATCCTTATGGAAGCTATCCTCATCATCGTAGTTGTTGTCGTGGGTGTTTAATTTGGGGATACAGGCATCACATTAATAATTATTTGTATTATCATTAGTAGTGGTAATAGTAGTAGTAGTAGTAGTAGTAGTAGTAGTAGTGGTAGTATATTGCTGATGCTTTCTATAATCGTAAGCCACAGTTCTCCACATCAGCGGATTCAACAGGGCTCACGTTGGCAATAGCAATGTTGTTTTACGGCATTACGGTGGGTTTATAAACAAATATTGAAACATTAGGCCAAATGTAATTCCAATAATATCTTTCCTAAATATTCCATGATTGGAATTCGTGAAAGCAAGGTTACTATTGTGTATTAATTATAATTAGGCCAGAACTCTTGACCCCATACAAGGGCTAGAACAAATGAGTTGTAAATTCCCACACCCATTCCCTGGCTGACTCTTCCAAAATGGTAGAGCTAATCGAGCTAATATGTTCGATTACACAAGTACTTTTTGAGTTACAGAGGTAAGGGGATTTACGGCTTCTTTATTATGAATACACTATAGTTCTGTCCTGTAGCCATTCAACCAGCAAATTACCAATGCAAAGATGGTTAATAAAGATGTATAAGGAGAGAGAGAGAGAGAGAGAGGGGGGGGGGGGGGGCAGATACGTAGAATGGCACAGAGCTTACAATTTTGTACAGGCCTGCTAAAAACGGACTCATATTCAATCCCATTCAGTTCCCAGGAATTTTGATGAGATTTTGCAGCCATGTAAAATGATTCCACTATCTCCACCATAAGCCCACCCACACAGCGTAAGAGAGAGAGAGAGAGAGAGAGAGAGAGAGAGAGAGAGAGAGAGAGAGAGAGAGAGAGAGAGAGAGAGAGAGAGAGAGAGAGAGAGAGAGAGAGACAGAGAGAGAGAGAGAGAGAGAGAGAGAGACATGCAGACAGACATAGACAGAGAGAGACAGGAAAAAAGGAAAAAAACATTTCATCCGAACATTGGACATAGTCTATAGCTATATAAAGCGGCGTCACATGATCCATTTCACCAGCGGATTTTCTCGGAATCGTGAATAAAAATTTGCGGAATAAAAAAAAAAAAAAAAAAAAAAAAAAAATATATATATATATATATATAAATTAATTGACTCAATTTAATGCAATTTAAATAAGTAAATAACAATTATATAAACAATTAATATAAAAAGTGATCAAAGCATTCGGGGTGGTCAGTACAGAGATTTAATCCGGTATCACAGGAGCGCTGTTTCCCTCAACACTGGTCTAGGCAACTTATGAGATCAACATTGAAAATATTTCGGTTACCTAAATTCATATACCATCAGTCTAGTTTCAAATACCAGTGCAAAATATTCTATAAATGTTGCCAGAAAATTGTTGATCATCGAATGTCGACTATAAAATAATGTTCTCGTGTGATACCGGCTTTAAGGTAGATTTCTACTTAAGGGATTTTTTTCTGGACTCCTTTCTCCCTCATGTTTAGCCCCATTGCTTTTGAGATTTTAAGACGTTCGCCCCATTAGTTAGGCGATTTTAAGAACTTTCGCTCCATTTATGTCACTTTTAAGACCTTTTGTGCCATTTAGGTGTCGATTTTTTCCTGGCGAGCGATAGCGAGCCTGTAATATAAGAGGAACCGGCCTCCGGCCGGAAATTTTTTCTACCGAAAAATGTACAAATTTATCTTGAAAGGGGGTCAAGGGGGTGAAATGTCAAGCTTGATGGAAGTCTAGGAAACACACTAAAAAACACCCCTTAAAGCCGTGTTACATGATCCATTTGACCAGCGGATTTTCAATGAATCGTATAACCCGGGTCAAACATGCGCTTGGGGTCCGGTAATGCGCTCCCATGTTCGGAAGTCATTTGTAGTAATAATCAACTCTCGGATATCGCAGTGCAGCACTATAGTCTCTTTATATTCAGTTGATGGTAAATTGCCATGATCCCAACTTGATTACTTAGCTATAACCAAGATGTTGAGTGAAAAATGTTGTCGATTATTAAAGTTAGGCCTTAACCCCTTCAGTACCGGTGTCGTTCTTTTAATTATATTATGGCTACTATTTTACGATTTCAATCAGTCTAAAAAGGACCTCTAGCAATTACCAGGCTTCGAACTATCTTGCTTAACCCTTTTTACTACCACAAATCCTTCTTGAACTGCACAAAATCGCTGAAATATAGCTAGAATAAAATGTTAGAGACGTCGCCGGTACGAAAGGGATTACTTGATATAATGCAGAAAGATAAGAGTTTCACATTCTCTATAAAGCATTGAGAGAGTTGCTATGGGATCCAATTTACCGTTCGCTGAAAGACACCCAACTACATGGTTCCTCTTAAATTACAGGCTCGCTATCGCTCGCCAGGATAAAATCGACACCTGAATTGCACGAAAGGTCTTAATATGGGGTGAAAGTTCTTAAAATCACTAAACTAATGGGGCAAACGTTATATAATATCAAAAGACTCTGATGAAATTAGTCGACACGAGAAGATGTGGCAATCCCTGTTTGATTACTTTGCTCGTCTCTAGTTATTGTAGGTCCATCTGTATGTTTTAAGGGGAGATTTCCACTTGAGGGATTTTTTTCTTGACCCCTTTCTCCCTCATGTTTAGCCCCATTGCGTTTGAGATTTTAAGACGTTCGCCCCATTAGTTTGGCGATTCTAAAAACTTTCACCCCATTTATGTCACTTTTAAGACCTTGCGTGCCATTTAGGTGTCGATTTTTTCCTGGCGAGCGATAGCGAGCCTGTAATTTAAGAGGAACCGGCCTTTGGCCGGCACATTTTTCTACCGAAAAATGTACACATTTATCTTGAAATGGGGTCAAGGGGGTGTAATTTCAAGCTTGATGGAAGTCTAGGAAACACACTAAAAACCTCCCCTTGATCTGTCCATATCCCTGTCAACTGTACAATATATACGGTGACCGGTCAACTCAACCAGTAGACCATTTCAACCAGTAGCTCTCAACCAGTACCAAATCAACCAATACGGTTAGGTTAGGTTAGTACTATATTTTGGCACTGGTTTGGTTGCTCTGGGTTAATTTGGCACTGGTTGAGAGCTACTGGTTGAAATGGTCTACTGGTTGAGATGACATGGAACCAATATATACAGGTAGGTAGCGTCACACGGGCACTTGTATCCGATGATTCAATATATGTCAGAGTCTGTTATCCATAATTCTTTAACTCTATTCTTTAGTATATTTTTTAGTATATTTTTTAGTATATTTGAGTAATTTATTCGTGTTTCAAAGCGTGTGTTCCTGATGTTAAGCTGCAAGCTTTAAGGGGGGTCACCTGTTTTGGTTCTGTCCTTTTCTATCTTCTCTGGCTTGTATCCATTTGGCCCCATTCAGCCTACTGTTTTAAGGCGTTTATCCCCATCCAGGTGTCGATTTTTTACTGGTGAGCGGTAGCGAGCCAGCATATTTTTTATTTTTGTTTGACAGCAGGCTAAATTTGTACATTTTTCGATAGAAAAAATTCTCCGGCGAAGCCTGATTTCTTTATATAATGCTGGCTCGCTATCGCTTGCCAGGAAGAAATCGACACCTAGATGGGGATAAACGTCTTAAAATAGTTGGCTGAATGGGGCCGAATGGATACAAGCCAGAGAAAGAATAAAGGACAGAAATAACAAAAAGCAGGTCACCCCCTTAACACAATGTAACAATGGAAATAGCATTGGTCGAATAACAGCCTTTTCATCATTAGTATTATTTTGATGTAACAAAGTGACTCCGAGCCTTTTATCAGATACATGCCCTCGTGTGACGCCACCTTAACCCCTTCTGTACCGGTGACGTCTTTTTTCATTGTGTTCTAGCTATATTTGGACGATTGTGTGCAGTTTAAGAAGGATCTGTGGTGGTAAAAGGGTTAAGTGAGATAGTTAGACGCCTATTAATTGCTGGAGGCCCATTTTATACTGATAAAATCGTCTAATAGTAGCCAGAATAGAGTTAAAAGGAAGACACCGGTAGAGAAGGGGTTAACCATGTGAAGAGAAGGTGACAATCGCCAGGTGACAGACGCCAGTATAGCATTGTTGTATTCTGACTTGCTGACTCCGAAAAACAAAAAACAATAAATGTGACTGATGTGACAGCCGCCTGAAAGGTATACCTGTGAGGCATAGGTGATGGCTGCCCAGGTGAGGGTGAGGGAGGGGGGAGGGTGGGACAACACCCAGGACACCTGCACCTCTGGCCCTCCACCTACCTCCCCTCCACCACCACCACCACCTGTCCTGGTCACGTGCAGTTGAAGGGACACACCTACACCACAAAAGACAGAACAGAAAAAAGGTTAATTTGTTAGATTTTGTTATTCCATTAAGGGGAGGTATTTAGTTTGTTCCCTAGACCTCCATCAAGCTTAAAATTACACCCCCTTGAGTCCCTTTCAAGATAAATTTTTACATTTTTCGGTAGAAAAATATCCCGGCCGAAGGCCGGTTCCTCTTAAATTACAGGCTCGCTATCGCTCGCCAGGATAAAATCGACACCTGAATTGCACGAAAGGTCTTAATATGGGGTGAAAGTTCTTAAAATCACTAAAACTAATGGGGCAAACGTTTTATAATATCAAAAGCAATGGGGCTAAACATGAGGGAGAAAGGGGTCAAGAAAAAAATCCCTCAAGTGGAAATCCCCCCTTAAAGTACTGGTAGTTGTATATTATGTGCGTGTCTGTATGCATGAAATTGAGTATATACATGACCTTGAGTACAAACAATCGAATATATACTGTATATGTGTTTTTATATGTACTCTACGTCTGTATGCATGCTAATTTGCTGGTGGGTATGCTTGAGTTTCTAAATATATAAGAACATAAGAACATAAGAAAATGGGAGTCTGCAAAAAGCCGATCGGCCCATACAAGGCAGATCCCTATAATCATATTTGCTAAATTTTTACATTTTTCGATAGAATTATGTCTCCCGGCGAAACCGGATTTCTCCATACAATGCTGGCAGGAAGAAATCGACACCTGGATGGGGATAAACGTCTTAAAACAGTTGGCTGAATGGGGCCGAATGGATACAAGCAAAGACATTATACATATTGACTATCCTTGATACAAGCCAGGGAAAGAGAGAAAAGGAGAGAAAGATAAAAACAAAAAACCCGGTGACCCCCCATAAAGCAAATTATTATACATCACATGATCGTGTCGCAAACTGGACCCTGTTTATTACTAGGCCGAGATACTGTATATTACCTTGCTAATCTGTTAACTGTGTTGGTGGTGTAATGGTATAGATGCTTATTTTCTGGGTGTGGTGTCCCGAGTTCGAATCCCGGGAGGACCATATGCTTTCATTAGTTTATTCAAGTGCATTGGGGTTTGTAGTTGATGATTAATGTTAAGAACGGGGTGTTACTTAAGGGGAGATTTCCACTTAAGGGATTTTTTTCTGGACCCGTTTCTCCCTCATGTTTAGCCCCATTGCTTTTGAGATTTTAAGACGTTCGCCCTAGTAGTTTTGAAATTTTAAGACATTTTGCCCCATTTCTGTCACTTTTAAGACCTTTCGTGCCATTAAGGTGTCGATTTGTTTCCTGGCGAGCGATAGCGAGCCTGTAATTTAAGAGCAACCGGCCTCCGGCCGGGACATTTTTCTACCGAAAAATTTACAAATTTATCTTGAAAGGGGATCTAGGGGGTGTAATTTTAAGCTTGATGAAAACGTAGGGAACAAACTAAATACCTCCCCTTAATATATCTTGAAACATTATTATTATTATTATTTTTTTGTTAAGAGACAATGAACGGAGGAAGGAACTGCCACGTATTATAATAAAATACTATACCTGATGTTATAGATGAGCCATGACCCTACATGTTACGAGTCAGAGCTGCATTATCTATCTAATAGTATATATTATAGCTAACTCTGCTTCTAAGTTATCACGAGTAGGAGCTATTCTACGTTACCTGACCTTATAGCTAACCCAGAACCCTACCTATCAATAGTCAGAGCTATGTTGCCTTATCTGATGTTATAGCTAACCCAGATCTTAGCCTAGCAATAGTTAGGGCTAGATTCCCTTACCAGAACCCTACATATCACGAATATGGGTTAGATTCCATCAACAGATCTTATAACTAACCCAGAATCCTACATATCCTGAATCAGAGCTAAATTGTTATGACTGTTCTTTTTTTCACTTTTTGGGCGATTTTTACATGTATTCATTATTTTTCTAGTTTCCTCCCTAGACCTCCATCAAATTAAAACAAAAAACACATCCATTAGATCCCCCTTCTAGATTAATTTGTACATTTTTCGGTAGAAAAATGTCCCGGCCGAAGGCCGGTTCTTCCAACATTACAGGCTCACTATCGTTCGCCAGGGAAAAAATCGAAACCTAAATAGCACGAAAGGTCTAAATATTGACGAAGAAATGGGGCGAAAGGTCTTAAAATCAACTAACTAATGGGGCAAACATCTTAACATCTGAAAGCTAATGGGGCTAAACATGAGGGAGAAAGTGGTCCAGAAAACCGGTCTATGTCCCCTT